>JADLZK010001026.1:0-56577 GCA_015847255.1 Hyparrhenia diplandra
TATATGGTGAGCAAAAGCAGAATGAATTAATACCTCTGTCCCACATTATAAGACATTTTGGGTTTTTATATATAGCACTTAGATATATATTGTATGTAGTAAGCAATGAATCTAGAAAAGCCAAAAAGTCTTATAATTTGGAATGGAGGGGTACCTCATAAATGTTTGCATCGGGATGTCTCTCCATAACATTGCGCTTTTTAACAGCAGGGACAGACTTCTCGAAAAGTTGACCCTCTGCTCCTTTAACCGATGCATTTTGGTGCCCAGCCATACCTTCATGACTACGACCGGCCTCATTGTTTTGCGTTAGAAGGATGGGCCTCGTCATCGTTTGGAGCACCATCAGCTTCATTGGGATTGCTCGGGTTATCAGCAACTTCCGTCAGAATCGGTTGATGAGAAGCGGATCCACCCCTGCGCAAGCTTAGCTAAATTCTCACGCTCCTTTGACTCTCCTACTGCAAATGGAGTAACCAAAATTTCATTAATCATTTTATTGTCTTAGACAGTGAGCAGCAACATTGGAAAAGATAAACAGGACAAATGTTTCAAAATAAAATTCGAATAGGACAAATGTTCATCTGTAATATCTGAGATGGAGTTGATACTTGATTCGCTCTACTTTTCTTGTGGGCAGTAGTTTGTCAAACTCGTATTACACTTATCCTTTCTAGATCGTTTTCAGGTTCTAGCCTGTTATGTTACTCTTTGGTGGAGCCCTGTTGTATAGTCTGCTGTAGGTCTTGCTTCTATGGTCTGCCAGACTCTAAACTCTGTATTTCCGTTCTGGTAATGGAAATGGGGTCAATCCTCGGTTCAAAAATAAAATAAAATAAAATTCGAATAGGATAATGGACTAGGCTAGTTTTGTGATGGGGGCACCGAGCAGGAGAAGCTTTTGTACCCTTGGTGTGGTCGGCGGCAGCCCACGTCTGGTCAGCCCCGTCCCCGGCGATCCTGTCGACGGTGAGCTCGAGCATGGAGGGCGGAGGTTGGCCCACTCAAGGTCGAGGAGGCGCTTGAGATCGGCCACCGCTGCCGCGGCCCTAGCCTCGACGTTTTCTTCATTCTCTGTGAAAGAGATATGGTGGGGAAAGCAGGCGGATGCGTCGGGGACGGCGAGGACCTCTCGCGCCTTGTGGAGGAGGGGGGAGACTGGAGGAGCAGGAGGAGGCGCCCTCGGTTTGGAGTGCGGCGTCGAGGGCGCGGAGCACTAGGGTTTGACGGAGGCGCTGTGAAGTGCGGGGCAATGCGGAGGTTGAGAATAGAGAGGCGAGGAGGGAGACGATCACGGCGTTGGAGATGCGGCGATTGCCTGCGATGAACTCGAGAATGAGCAAATCGTAGGCGGCCGCCGGCGGCGGCATGGCGGCGGCACAATGCCGGTGGTGATGCCGACGCCGCCGATGGGAGACGACGAGGCGGTGCGTGCTGGGCTGGGCTGGGGAGGGCCGCTATAGGACGGACAGCCCACTTGTATTGTTGCGGTGAATAGTGGAAAACGATTTTTTGCAAAAAAAAAAAAAAGTGAAAAACGATTTTGACAATATGCAATATTTTTAGAATAATTATGAAATCACTTACTAAATATATTTGGAGATATAAATGCTTGTTTTTGTCTATAAATTTGAAGAAAAATACAACAATTATCATTATATAATTATAGAAATATATTTGAGATTTGTATACCAACAAAAAAAAAAAAAAAGAATAGAATTGCACTAAAATTCGAGCACGGAGGCGTATCGTATGGCGTCGGGCGTGTTATAGTTATTGGGACGGGTATGTCATTCGAGGCAAAGACACAATATCCAGGGCACCCCGAAGCTCCGACGTCTTTGGGTAACGGCCGCGCCTCCGTCGTGTGGCCACCCCGATCCCGATCGGGATCATTGGTGGTGGACACGGCCGGATCTACGGCGCTGTCCTAGAAAAGACAGGCAATCCATGATCGGATCGCGATGGAATGCATGCACGGATGGAGCCGTTGGAGCCTCCCGAGGCCCTCCCCTCCCGTGCCTCCCCTTCCCTCCGATCCAAAATCCACCCAAATCTCTCAACCAACTACCGAATCCCCCGTAGATCCTGCTTCCCCTCAACGAGATCTACCTTTTGAGCTCCACCTGCCTGTCTCGAGGAGGGGAAGGCGCTACCTCAACGGGCGGAGGCCGAAAGAGTCCCTGAGGAGGAGCCCGACGCCGCCCGTTCATGTCGCCCTTGCCGAGCTTGGTGCCGGCGACCTTGGGCCCCTTGTGGAACATGACTGGGCTGAAGAGGTTGCCGCCACCCAAGGCTCCGGGCATCGCCGCCGCTCCCCTCAACGCCCGTGGTGCCGCCCGGGTGGAGCACCGCCGTCGCCGCCACCGAAGTTGCAAGCCACTGCGGCCAGATGGGCGAAGCCTCGTCGCCGCCGACTCATCTTTGGAGGGGGATTTGGTCGCCGTGGAGGGCGTTGGTGCAAGTCGAGGTCGAGGTGGAGGATGCCGCGTGCTTTGGCGGCTCCTCCCTCTCCCGCATGCTCTTCCCGTTTGTCCCGCAGTCAACGGTACGGCGGAGGTCCGTTCCGGCGTTGGGTGGATGACACCGTCGCGAGATAGCTCGACGATGATGTCGCCCGATCGCCCGCGCCCTCGTCGTATCTCGATGCCGCCCGCAAAGCCCTCCTTCGCCGCCGCACCTTCGCCGGGCATCGCGGCATGCATCGGCGCGGTGTGCGGGTGACTCGTTGACCGGGCCTCGCCATGTCGGCGCGGTAGGCTGTGCGCGATGGGGGACGGTCTCCACTTCACGAGGTCAAGCGGAGGCTCGTGTAACGCCGCCTCGGTCCTGTCGGCGGCAAGAGCCTCGGTGCACCGGCGCCACCGGTCGTCGTCGTCGGCCCACCGCCGACGCCGACGGTTTTTCGTCGGCGGCGGGGCGCATAACGGCGTGGGTCTTGGGAGAGCGCTTCCAAGACACGTCGTCCCGTTCATGAAGCCGGTGGGTCTCTGTTTCAATTTGGCGCATGACCATATCTCCGCTCGCCGCCTCCCCCATCGCTACGCCGTTCGCCGTGGTGCGGCCATCGGGCCAAGGAGTGCTCCGTGGGTCGGTCGCCACGCCCGGCCGGTCGCGGTGCACCTTGCACAACATCCCCGTGACACCGCGGGTGGATGATGTTGTTCGGGTTGATGCTGTTGGTGTCCAGTTGGACACTTCAGTCCATCCTCGTGGGCGCCGGCGGCGGGCGCGAGCTTTAAAGCGAAGGCGGACGGTGTCCGCGCGACCCGGCCACCGCCATCGTGTTTGATCCGTTGACGCTCGCCCGTGCATGGATCTTTGGACTTGCCGGGTCGGGATATGGCGGATGATCCGATCTTTGGTGGAACTCATGGCCCATTGCTCCCAAACTCCACCGCCACCTCGATCGCCGACCGGTGGGGGGAGGGAGTAGGTGCTGGTCGCACCTCCGCCACTCCTCGATATGGTGCCGGCCGCGGCGTTGGGCTGTTTCGGCACGGACTCGGTGGTCGACCTGGTCGAGGCCGAGTTCGTAGCTCCCTTCGGTTTGCCGAGGCCGGCACGGCCGAGGAGGAAGTCCTTCACCGCAATGTTTTGCGGGGAGCACGCCGGTTGATCTCGCGGCTGTCCGGGTAGGGAGGGCGTGTTGAGCCGGACCGCCGCACTCTCGGGGCGACCGCGACCGCAGCGGAGCTCGTGGACGTCGAGGAAGGGAGATCGCCAGTCCTCGTGCTCCGAGCCGGTATGGCGTGGGCGGAAGCGCACGGAGACACGCTCGCTCTCGCTCAACGAGCCCGGTCTTGGCGTGCCAAGCGGTTGACGGAGTTTGTGGGCGCCTTCAAGAGGCCGCCGGAGCCTTCCATTCTCTCCACTCCAGTCTTGAGGAAGACGCGCCCATGCAAGCCGATTTGAAGCAATGCTTGGGCGTAGGCGGCTGTCCGCAAAGAGCGGGTACAGAGCACCAAAACCGGGGGAGGCCAGGCTAGGAAGGTGTTTCTTTGAAGAAGATCGGGATCGACGCCGTCGAGGCGAACATGACGATAACCGTCTCTTTTGATGAGCTGCAGGCTGCCTTTCACAGGGTCTCTTGCCGAGGTTAACGGGGAGGCCATGGCGACTTTCCTTCTTCGGGGCAAGAAGCGTCGCGCAGGCCTAAATGGCTGTTGGTCTCTCGGCCCGTCGCAAAGTTTGGTCATCATGTAGTCGCCCCGGTTTACTTCCAAGAGATAGGTTGTTTGTTCGTTTGTTTATTTTGCTTTTTTTATTTGACCTTCGATGTCGCCTCTCGGCATCTAGGCCTTAATTTGTATTTGGATTTGGTTTTTCCTCCTCTTAATGAAAAACGGGTGAATGGCCTGGTCGCGAAAAAAGAATGCATGCACTGCAGCTGCAGGCAGACATGGCAATGCCATGTGTCCGGCCGTCATCATGATCAGGACCATCGACATGGCATTCATGTTGGAGCAGCATGCAACTGCAATGCGGCAGTGATCTGATGATTCCTTCACCCACAAGCACAAGCACGCACAACTCAACAGCACCTGCATTGCAAAAGTATCATCCCAGACAAAGAACAACACAAACAGAGTCTCCCTTTTTGGTTTTGGGCGACTCATCAGTCCAGCACCCTTGCTAGGCTAGGCTGCTAGCAGCTCTTGGGCACCATGGCGACGCGCTGCCTGTCGCCGTCGAACACAACGCGGAACCCCTGCTGCTGGATGTTACCCACGATGGAGACGCCGCCGTCGGTGCCAGCCAGCGCCAGGCAGAACGTGCCCCGCGTGTCCACGGGGATCAGGTAGTTCTCCGGCGGCAACGCCATCTCCGCGCCGCCCGCCAGGTGCACCGACACCGTCGGCACCTTCACCACCCGCCGTCCACGCAAATCGTAGCACGTGTCGAACAGCGAGAACCCTCCAGGGACCAGCCGGAGCCCGCCCGCGGCGTTCCGGAACGCGTCCCGCACTGCCGCGTACACGGGCCGCGCCAGCCGCGTCACCGACGTGCCCGAGTCCAGGATCACGCCGCCGCGGCCCGTGGTCGGGTCCAGACGGAGGCTCCGCTCGCCCACGCCGCGGACGCGCAAGCCGCCCACGCTGAACCCCACCACGCGCACGTAGTAGAACGTCGCCATCCTGGGGTTGCTCACCATCGGCGTGAAGGCGGCCGACGAGGCGTGTCCTGGAACGGCGCCCGCGCCGAAGGTCAGCGTGGACGAGCGCGGCGTGGCCGACGGGCGGTTCAGCGACGACGACGAGGTGCGGTCCACCAGGCAGTAGGAGAAGCGTCGGCCGTAGCGGCGCGCCGTCTGTGTGGGCAGCGAGAGCTTGCCGCGGCCGAGTCCCAGCAGCCCCGCGGCGGCCACGAACAGGCCTTCGTTGTCGTGCCCGCACCCGACGGCGACGCGTGGCACCCGTGCGCCACGCGCGAACGAGAGCGTCTCCGTGGCCAGGTCCCCGCCGTGACGGACCCGTCCCCGTACGCCACCTGGTACAGGCACGTCCCGCGCTGCCGGTCGCAGCCGCCGGCGTCGAGGCGGTGGCAGGGGCGCCGCGCCGCAGCGGACGGCGGCGTAAGACCGCGACCGACGCGGGTCGAACACCTTGCCTGACTGCGGGTAGCACCGGCGGCACGGCGCGCACTGCAGCCATACTACGTCGCTGCCGGTGTCCAGCACCAGTAGCGCGGGCGTCGGCGGCGTGCCCACGCCCACCGAAGCCAAGTACTCGCCGCTGCCCAGAGCAAGCCGGACACCACTGGCGCCGCGAACCCGGCGCCGGCGGCGCTTGTCACGTTCCTCGCGGCGGCCGCGGACACGGACACGGAGATGGCGTCGGCGCGCGCGGCGTCTCGCGCCAGGCAGTGCGCCAGGAGCTGGGCCGCCGTGGCGTTGGGCGCCGCGAACGCCTCGCGGTGGGCGAGGACCAACCGGACGGTTGTGGCGTTGCCGGTGTCGTGCGGGTTCATCTCCAAGACAGGTGCTTCACCTGAGGCGGCGGCGAAGAAAGGCGGCGCGGCGTCGGTTCGGGCGACGGGGTCAGGGGAGAGTGGGGTGGCGCGGAGTGTGTGGTACCGGTACCGCGCGGGCGGCTTGGACTTGGAGACAGCAGCGGTGGAACGAGGCAGTACCAGGAGGAGAAAGAGAAGGGAGCAGATGGGTGCCATGGCGTGACGCCGAGCTGTGAAAGGGAAGGACTGGACGGAGAACAGAGCAGCAACGGCAAGAAGAAGGTGGCGAGCAGTAACGGGCGTGGCGCGGTGGTCAGGTCAGGTTCTGGTTCAGGTTGAGGAGAGGAGGCGAGCATGGCGTGATGATGGGTCCTCCTCTCCGGCCTCTTCCCCGTGGTGGCCGTGGCAGAGGCAGAGGCGGTGGGTGGGTGGTACGTGGAGAGGCGTGGTCGCCAGGGAGTAAATGTTGCTTAGCCAGAGCAGGCCCCGCCGGCGGCACCGGCGATCGGCATGGAGGAGACACGCGCGCAGGCACCGCCGCTGTAGCTTAGGTAGATGAGCGTTGGCGTAGGCGGACACCGACGCTCCCAACCACGTCACTACAGTAGTGCATCAGATCAGAATTGCCGCGCTCTAGTGAAAAATATTATGTCACTTTTATACCAAGTTAACGAAATATAAAATGTCAAATAATAATAGTAATAATTAAAATCGTCATAAAATATGTTTCAGACTATATCAATTATAAACTCATAAACAACTTAGCTAAATGTTAAAACTCATCTTTTTAACATAAAGATGCGCAAAAAACATTTACTTAAGATTAACTCAGCTAAATTTATTGGTTCAGTTTAAATCAAGATTTTTTTTTTTTTTTTGGTTCTTTTGAGGTATATAAAGCCTGTTTGAACAAGGTTCTGTAGCTCTAGATCCACGAAAAATAGCCCTAACTCTACTTTTTGCAAGCAAAATACCTGTATATCTACACATATCCACCACAAACAAGCTCTACAAAAACCATGGATATGCTCTGGAGCACCTCAAGGGCGCTCTGCTTGCAAAATGCTATTTTGGATCTTAAATTTGACAAGCGGTGTCATCTGGTCATCTCTTCATGCAAAATGCTATTTTAGATCTCCAACTTAATAAACGTAATAAATCTTTCGTTCCTTTTCACAGGAAAAGATGGTCATGGGCCACAGACCAAATAAACATAGGAAAAAGTCCAATTTTTTCCCCCCAACTATCATCGAAGTTTGATATACCTCCAACCACAAAACCGGATAAAATCGCACCTTGAACTATCAATACCGTGCAGTTTACCTCCCCGCACACATTTGAAGCTGGTTTTCGGCCCGACATGGCGCTGAACACATGGTGGTGGTTTTGATATATCAATGGCTGACAAGCAAGATGAGTTGGATATTTAGTGGCAGGTGAAGGCGAAGGTCGCTATGGTGGAGGTCCAGTGCATGGAGCTCGATGGCCATGGCGGCGCGCAGAGGTCGATGGCGTGGCATGAGGGGCGCGGTTGCTAGCAGAGGCCGGCGGCGAGGGAACCCCATGAACCCATCCCCTGCGGGCGGGCCATTTACACCGAGAACGGGAGGAAGCCAAGCCCGGACGCACAACAGCACGACGAGCCACGAGGACCACGAGAGCTTGCTGCACACGTGGAGGTCGTCGGGTCCTAAGTCGACACGGCGGCGAGCAGCTGCGAACCCAAGATGAATCCCTCAGGCTCGGGCTCCGCACCATCCGCGCTCCCGCACGGACGCCGTGCCCAGGTGCGGCCCACGTTGGCCGTCTTTGCAGCTAGTGTCAGCAGCAGCAGCAGCATGGCGAATTCTGTAGAAGAATGAAAATGAAAGCCAGCAGTTTTCCATTGATCTCTGAGTACTACTCCGTACATACTAGTGTTACGACTCGCGCTGCTTTAGCAACCGTAGCCTACGCAGTGTATTTGGTATGCATGAGTGCGGGGCTGCGGGAGCACGGTCATTGCGCTCGCGTCGTGGTCACAGCAGCCACGGCGGTTATCTGCCGAAGCCTAGGGAGCTATCCTCATCAAATCCATCTGAGGACATCGCGCGCGAGTTGAACGCTGGACGAGCTGCCGATGTTTGTGGCCGCGGTCTCCGACGTCGCGGCAGCCATCGAGGCCTCGGAGCCCACCGACGGCCTCAGCTCGTCACAGATCTCCTGGGGCTCCTCCCACGCCTTTTACAAGCTCCTCTGCAGAGATGCAGCTACGACAACATCGCTGCCGGCGCCCTGCTCGACGCCGCCTACTCGGGATCTCACCTTGAGCATGACCCTGAGTTCGTCGATGGTTGAGTCCGCGGCGTGCTGCCTGCATGGCCGCCAGCTCCGACTGCCACAAGAGCCTCGGCCGACGAGAGCTCGGCGAGCTGCGCCTCGTAGTCGCGCACTTGCACGGACAACGCGCTGGCCTGTGCCTTGCGTTCTCGGCCTCCTACAGGGCCTGCTTTCTGGAGAGGTGACGTTGCTCGGGATGATGTGGCAGCCACATCAGTCGCTGATACACCAAAACCACCGCCACGTCGTGAAAACCGGCTTCAAATGTGTGCAGGGAGGTAAAGTTCATGGTATGGATAGTTCAAGGAGTGATTTTGTCTGGTTTTACGGTTGGAGGAGGAATCACAAACTTTGATGATAGTTGAGGGAGGAAAATAAGACTTTTTCCATAAACATAACATCACCACCCCGGCCGTATTGTTGCCCAGGTCCAGCCCAACTCCAGCAAGCACGGTGACCTGGGCCGAGCAGAGCCCGGTTGGCCATGGCCGTTTGAATCGCTGTCTTGTAGCACGGCAGGGCAGCTCGAGCGCGCGACGTCGCGCACCTGACACGGCAGGGGTGCTGACAACAGGCAGGGGCGCTTTGACCGCCATGCGTCCTGTGCACAGCCCCTCGATTCGCGGCGCACCAGGTGAGGGCCTCACACAGAGAGTGGCTCCCGCGGCTGTGTTGTGTGGCTCGCCGGACGTTAAAAGGGAGAGGCAGCCATGGCGCGGCGTGCATGCCAAACCAATTCAGAGGCTAGTCCCTAATTTTGGCTGCCCACCGGCCGCGGCCGTTACTAGCCAGCGATCGAGCGACAGGGGAGTCAGCCAGGGACAGGCTGCCGGTGGTGTGTGCGTGGCCGGCGATCGATATAAGCGGCTGCGGCGCCTCCCTCCCTCCTCGGTTCTTCCCCTCCGTGGTAAGGACCCGCCTCGCGTGTCCCTTGCGCTCCATCGCCAACTCCTTCGAGGAGCCAGGGACACCGGCTCATCGAGGTTGCCCACACCGTCGTCGTCTTGGATCATTTGTGTGTGTCCTGTGTGCCATCCGTCCCCGTAGCCTCTGGCCCTCTGCTGCTGCCTGCGTGCCTGTCTTCTTCTTCCTCATCCCAGATACAAGGGGATCGTCGTTCGGAGCTAGGGTGTTGGGGGCAGAAAGCGATCAAACGTCGTAGCCATGGAAGAAGCTCCACGTCATTCCAAGTAGTTACTTCTTCAGACGTCAGAGAGCGTGCGTGGTGCCGGCTAGCAGATCGAAAGCTTTGTTCATTCGTCGCAATTCAATTCATCACAAAGGAGAAGACGCCTGTTGGGCTTCCACCAATTCTAACCCACCGCGACACGGATCGTCGCGACCGGCCCGCCGGCCTCCTTGCATTGTGGTGTACAAGATCAAGACGGAGGGGCGACAGGATCCGGCCACGATGTCGTCGGCGGCCGGCGGGGCCACGGTCGCCTGCGCGGCGAGGCAGGACGGCGGCGAGCTCGGCCTCGGCCTCGGCCTCCTCCCGCTGCGCCCGCTGCCCTCCTCCGCCGCCATCATGATCTACCTCACGGCCCCGGGCTCGCCGTGATGCCGATGCGGGTGATGGCGTCCGACTCCATCGCGTCGGTGAAGCTCCGGGTGCAGACGTCCCGTGGCGTCACGGCGCGCAAGCAGAAGCTCGTCTTCGACGGCCGCGAGCTGGCGCGCGACGACGGCCGAATCCGGGACTACGGCGTCGCCGACGGCAACGTGGTGCACCTCGTCATCCGTATCCCCGACCTGCGCCTCATCACCGTCGAGACCGTGCAGGGCGGCAAGTTCAGGTTCCGCGTCGAGCCTGGGCGGACGGTTGGCTACGTCAAGCAGCAGATCGCTAAGGACCGGCGGCTCCACCCGGCGACGCGACCCGACCCCGACGAGCAGCGGCTCGTGCTCGAGGGCGAGGACCTCGATGACCGTCACCTCATCCACGACGTCTGCAGGGCCGACGGCGCCGTCATCCACCTGCTGGTGCAGCGCTCGTCGTCGACCAAGATCAGCGCGGCCGAGGTCGACGACGACGGCCAGGAGGGCTTCGAGGTCTCCATCGTCGCGCGCGACGCCGGCCAGCAGTTGCCATTGCCGCGACGTGACGTCGGGATCGAGCCGGTCGTCGTCGTCGGCAGCCCCAAGGAGGAGTTGGCGGTCCGTGACATGATCGACGCGGCGGTGGCCGGGATGGAGAATGGGAACGCGCCCATCATGTCGTCGGAGGGCACTGGGGAGCCTACTTCATGCAGGACGCGACGGGGCACCGGCACGTGGCCGTGTTCAAGCCGGCGGACGAGGAGCCCATGGCCGCCAACAACCCGCGCGGCCTCCCCGTGTCGTCCACCGGCGAAGGGCTCAAGAAAGGGACGCGCGTCGGGGAGGGCGCGCTCAGGGAGGTCGCCGCCTACATCCTCGACCACCCACGCGCCGGACGCCGCACCGCCGCCGCTGGCGCGCGGGGTTCGCCGGCGTCCCGCCGACCGCGCTCGTCAGGTGCACGCACAAGGCCTTCAGGCAGCCAGCAGAGGCCAGTCCGCTGCCGCCGCCGCAGGTGCCCAAGCTGGGATCCATGCAGGCCTTCGTTAGCAACTGCGGGAGCTGCGAGGACATGGGTCCCCGCGCGTTCCCGGTCCAGGAGGTCCACAAGATCTGCGTGCTGGACATTCGCCTCGCCAACGCCGATCGCCATGCCGGCAACATACTCGTCTGCAAGCACGACGACGGCGGCATGTCGCTGGTCCCCATCGACCATGGATACTGCCTCCCTGAGAGCGTCAGTTGTTCCGATCCGATCCATGCATTTCTTTCTGTCTAGAATCTGGATTCATTTGGTTCTTGATCATGCAGTTCGAGGACTGCACGTTCGAGTGGCTCTACTGGCCTCAGTGCCGGGAGCCCTTCGGCGACGAGACGGTGGAGTACGTGCGGTCCCTGGACGCGGAGGAGGACATGGCCATGCTCAGGCTCCACGGGTGGGAGGTGTCGCGCGAGTGCGCGCGCACCCTGCGCGTCGCCACCATGCTGCTGAAGAAGGGCGTGGAGAGGGGCCTCACCGCCTTCCACATCGGGAGTACCCTGTGCAGAGAGACGCTCACCAAGGAGTCCGCCATCGAAGAGATGGTCCGTGAGGCGGCGGAGGCCCAGCGGGGAGGATGCGACGACGACGACGACACTGCCTTCTTGCAGGCAGTCTCGGAGATCATGGACCGCCGTCTCGACGAGATGTCACCAGCCGCCGGAGCCAAAGTGATTTGAGGGAATTGTTATATATATACGGGTTATATATCGTGCATACCCTTTCCCAAAAATGTAGAGAAGATATAAATAAATAAAATTATATTTTGAGGATAAGAGAAAGGGCTGAAATTTAAAGGAGCATATATACAACGTGCAAGTGTGTGTGCGTATATATGCTACGTCGCAGCAAGTGTGTGTGCGTATATATGCTACGTCGCATATACGTGTTCTATACAGGTATTTCGAATGGTGATACATTATATCAACCGCCATTGTAAATTTTTAATGATGACAATTTGCTTAAGCAATAATGGTACCCTTTTATAGAAAATATATATATGATCAAAATTAAGATTGTTTGATTAAGAATAAAGCTAGAATTGCATCCTTGATCAAATTCGGTTGCTTCGCTTCGTGGCGTCAGTGCTTGGTGGGGCCAGTATTTAATGGATAGCGAGCACAATGAATTGATACAACGTTAGACTATCTCCACAAGGAAAATGCAAACACCAAACCCATTTCATGGTATAGGTCATACACACTGAAAGTCTTCATCAACAGGTCGTGAGTACAAGAAATGCCGACGTGCATGTGCAATGGAAGATAGTGTTTAATTGTTCAGTTTGCCTCGCATAGAGTCACCTTTTTTTCGACACTATGTGAAACAGGTGGTGAGTACTAGAAATGTCGTAGCCATGGGAGCTTCTTACCCACTTGGGACTTGGTGGTCAAAAAAAAAAAAATCGACTAGCTTATCAAAGTAAACTATAATAAATTCAATAGTAAAATCTAACATTATAAAATCACCAAAGATAATTTTATAATAAACTCCACGCGGAGTTCCATCATCATCGTGGAGACGACTATACGTTAGGTTTAGCTTGATTTTTCTTCTTCAAATTGCGTCTCATAATGCGGCTTTCACTACACCACAACCCAATTGGCCGTCGACCAATGGTCGGTATAAATATCGAAATCGCGTTGGTGGGTCGGTCGGTATATCATAGTAACGGATGGTGGTCGCTACATCTTATTATTTCATCGGGCCGGTCGGTCGCTATTTTTATTTGGCTTTGGCGTTGGATGGACAATCGGTAAAACATGTTAATAGGGTCAGACGGTCGGTCGGTATATCGAATTGGGCCTGCGCGCGCACAATTAGCCCAATTCGTGCCTACAATTTTGACGGGGTCCCACATGTAAGATGAATTGGCTCGAGTCTTTGGAAAACCTAACCCCAGCCTCCCAACAGCCGCCACTCCAATCCAGACTCCAGTCCGCCGCCAACCCCTGCAACTCCCGTCCCCGTCCCCGTCGCGAGACCCTGCAACTCCGTCGCGGTCTCCTGTCCCCGTCCCCGTCGAGCGCCCACCAGCCCCTACAAGCCCGTACGCCGGCGGCTCCCAGTGCCCCCAGGCCGGCGGTTCCCCGACGCGCTGCTGAGGCCAGCGGTTCCCCGGCGGATCTCCTCTCCCCGGCGCGCCCCCGGCCGGCGGCTCTTCGGCGCGCTGCCGAGGCCGGTGGCTCAGCTTGGATCAACGTATGGCGTGGCTCCTCCAGAGGCGGCGCACTGGCACGCAGCTCCCACTAGGCGCTCATCCTCCCCTCTTCAAATGGTAAAGAACCAACCAAATCTCTCCTGCCCACTCCTCCCGCGATTGCTTGCTGCTAGTACAACTGCATTGGGTGATATCCCTTGCTCCTGTCTCCGAGATCCAAACTCAGGTGGGTTGGATTCTGCTCAGTCCCCTTCGCTTGCTAAGATCCGTTTTCCGCCGGCTGGTCTTGGCCTGGATCTTGTGCGTTCCAACTGAATCGGCACTCAGTCCCCTTTGGTTTTCTTGCAGGATCGGCACTTGTTGCTTGCTCACCCAGTCCGTCAGCTTGCAGCTAAGCAGTCAGCAGTGCGTCCGATCCTTGTCGAAGTCTGAGTCTGGTCCTTGTCTGTACGTGTGTCCGCTCAAGCAACAGGTTGTCAGGTTCGAGAGTAACCCTCCAATGCTATGATTGTGAGTCCGTTCTTGCCTTTGAATCATTTGATTTTGATTGGTCAAGAATTTTATAGTGCTTGAGCAATGTACGCACCTTGCTGTAAATTCATGATGGATAATAATAATAGTCTGCAGCTTGCCTCATCATGCGATTTATGATTAGCCTAATCTATTCTATGCCATGTCACCTATGAATTTTAAAGTTAGTTTTATCTTTTGAAGCATATCTGATGATATCAAATAGCGACAACAACATCTTTTTTGTTTTGTTACACGACTTTAGAAAGGAAGTATTTCAAACCCTATGCCCGCTTGATTTAAGTGCAGTTTTATCGTGAGCTTATATGCCAGTGTAGCTTATTGTTGTTTCTTTTGGTCTGAAGCAGATGAATCATAAATGGTTCCTTTTTTTGTCAGTTCAATACTTATTTCAAATCTATGGCATGTATATTTCAGTTCAATACAAAGTCAAATAGTCAAATTGGCACACACCCACATTACAGTGTAATTAAATGTAACTTATGTCTATCTACACATTTTTAAGTTTCCTACTTATCCTACTGTCAACATATATTTCTTTATTTTCTGGACATGAATTTAGATCCCCATCAGAGTACATTCTTTTTAATTTGGTTGGATATCAGAGTTTATATTATGATTAGGGAATTGAACATTCATGTATGGTACAAGTTTGTTGCAAAAAGCTATGTGTACATGTGGATTCTTGTAGATGATTATCTGAATATATTTGTTTATTTTTATCTTCGAACACATGTTTGCTGCCTTGTACAGAAGGGTTTCAAGCTAACACTTTGTTCAGCATGGCAGGGAATCAATAGCCAGAGCGCTTGGGAGACATTGGAGAAAAAATTCTTAAGTAGGTGCTACAGTCCTTGACACTTACAGTCTATTCAATTCAATGCTTTTGTGTAATTATATTAAGCTTACTTCTTGTTAATATTTCAGACTGTCAAAGTAAGAGATGAACATGCAAATGACATGCCTCTTATTCAAGCCATGTCAATTGTGCTTGACATGAATCCACATCTCAAGTAAGTGGAACTTAGGATCCGCTTGATTGTTATGGGGATTTGACATGTCTTTTGATGACGTGCACTTACATTCATAGGTTGGAGGGCCTGGAATATGAAGCATTGCACTGGTGTATATTTAGACTGGAGGCATGATTAGTTACTGACATGGACACTATATATCTCTGAAGAATTAGATCAGGTATGCAATACAAAACATTCAACTACTCACATGTCCATACAGGATCGTTTGTTCTTTGCCAAAATTATTTCAAGCATCAATTTATTTGCCAAACCATATTTATCCACGGTAATTGCAATTTTCTCGTGAAAGACAGTAGAACTATCTTGTTTGCACAACTGCACCAAATAAACTGCACTGTTAGGAATAAGTCAGGATGGTGTTCATGCATATATACAACACTATCTCGACGAATATGAACAAGGATTTTAATAGAAGCTTATAATGTGCCCCGAAAGGCTCATTTCCTGTATAAAATGTCTGAAAGGCAAGTCACATTGAACACATTTTAAGAGTAGGTGTAGAAAAACAGGTACTTCCTCCTATTTTCCCTGTCAGTTTGACTGGATCTGTTCAAGTTCTGCATTCTACATTTTGGCACCCTTTGATTTCCAGCACTATACTTGATACAATGTGAGACTCAAACTACTTTGCTTGCAGCATTGTTCAGAATTCTTATTCTTTTATATCTGCTACACCATATGATCTGTTCAGACCTGTTTTTCTATTTTGATGCTTATATATAATTAAACAAAATTATTGTTTTCTATCTTGTGCCATTTTCAAAGTGCTGTTGTACACATTATACTTGATAGAACAAATCTTCAATTTCAATCAGTAGTTGTGGATTTCTGTGGCACATTACCTTCAAAAAGTAGTTGTGGATTTCTGTGGCACATTACAAGGGTGTGCGCCCTGCACTAGTTGGTTCAATATTTCCTTGTGTTTCCTTTGTTCATTGAGTTCTATGTTCCTTTGTTTTCTCAAGAATTATACAGGCATTTCAGCTTAGGTGTTTTCTTGGATTCAACTAAAATAGATGGTGTTTGCTAAGTAGGTTTGGATTTTTTTAGGATGAAAATTACAGAATGACTTATTGTTTGAGACTGAATGTTGCTAGCTGTTTTGAATCCTGGATTCAACTCAAAATGATTTATGCTATTTTCATCGATATCAAGTTTCATGTTGTATTCATGATGGCTGTAAACAACTTTTATGTTTCAGGTGAGAGGTAATAGATAGAGGTAGCCTGATGCATGCAGCAAGTGGATGGACTGAAGTGCTAATGGCGACAACATTGATTAGCTAGCTAGAGATAAAAACTCTTGTAAGCACTTCCTAGTGATGAATCATTTGTAGAGAGTACCACCAAACCGTTGAGATGTAAGACAAATACTTATGGATATAATATAAGTGTTTGCTATGATGAGCTTTTGTGTTGTGACTATATTGTTTCAAAATGGAATTGTCAATTGAATGTTTAATAGATCGTATGATTAGTAATGATCATGAGATTAATGTATAAACATATAATATTATGCTGTAATTTCCTTTTTATGTAGAGCGTTTGATGGTTGGTCGCTATATAATATATAGCGTCGGACCATTGGTCGCTATAAGTTTGTAATTGGCGTTGGGCCGGTCGGTTTTTGTATGTTTGGCGTACCGTCGAGCGGTCCGTCGCTATAAATAAATTCGGTCGCTATAAACTTATAGCGACGCCGTTATTTCGCCCGACTACATTGGTCGGTATATGCTTATTTATAGCGGCCGGTATGTATGTCGTTAGTTATCTTGACTTATAGCGACCATCCAGGTAATGATATAGATAGGTTGTGGTATAGTGTTTCCTCGACAAGACCAAATAGACAATTTTCAATGCCTCATTGTTTATTACTTCCTTTATTTCAAATTGTAGGTTGTTTTGGTTTTTCTAGATGTATTTGTTTTTTGCTATGCATCTAAACATAGTGTATATAGCAAAATTAATGTATTTAGAAAAGTCAAACTGAATTATAATTTGGAGCGAGGAGTATAACCATAAAACACATAA
The DNA here is from genome assembly GCA_015847255.1 of Hyparrhenia diplandra. Taxonomy (NCBI): domain Eukaryota; kingdom Viridiplantae; phylum Streptophyta; class Magnoliopsida; order Poales; family Poaceae; genus Hyparrhenia; species Hyparrhenia diplandra. The sequence continues at coordinate 16,609 of JADLZK010001026.1, forward strand.
ATGATATTCACCACCGTTTCGAAAGGAATACAATTCTCATTTTTGACAAGTCAAGCAATTATAAATTTACCAAATTTATACCAAAATACAAACTATTGAATATTTAAGATACTGAATAAATATCATGAGATTATCTTTTTTTCCCTAAAGCTAGGATTGAATTTCTAACTAGCTAACTAACTACATTGCCTAATTAACATTTTCACCGCTACATTGCCTTATTAGCATTTTCCAGCTAACTAAAATAATAATACTACTATTAATTTGTTCCTTTTCTAACTACTCCTGCAACTTTGCAGGATATCCAAAAATCCATAGGACGTCGATCAAAAAAAAAAAAAAAAAAAAAAAAAAATCCATAGGACGTCTCCACAGCGTGTGGTGGGCCTGGCGACGGCGGCGTCCACCCATCTCCACTATTCAGGCTCGGTTTGCCCTCCCGCCGGCCGCCGCTGCTTCCAGGCCGCGCGCCCGCCCAGCGCATCTACTCCTCCTCCGCTCACTCGTGCACTGCTTCGAGGAGATCGAAATTCCCTCGTTCGAGGAGATCGCATCTTCTTGCAGCCTATTCCTCTCACTCGGCGCGCAGGTGAGCCGCCCGCGCCAACGCCGTCCAGGTCCAGCCCATTCATTCCACATCTCCTGACTCCTCCCATTACACCAGGAATGATGCGCGGGGTGAGGGCTGGCCGCCGCACGTGCCAGGAGTTGGAGCGGATCATCATCGAGCGGGTCCGCACTGGGAGCCTCGGTCGAGAGGACGCGCTCAACCTGTTTGGTGAATTGCTTCTTCAGGCCAGGCCGGGCTCGGTGCACGCCTTCAACCGTGTCCTCACCGTCGTTGCTCGTGCGGACCCGTCCTCTTCACTGCGTCACAGCGCTTCGCACGCTGTGTCACTTTTCAATACCATGGCCCGGGCCGGCATCAATAAGATGGCCGCCGACTCTTGCACGTTTGGCATCCTCATCCGTTGCTTCTGCACTGTTGACCGCTTGGACCTTGCCTTTGCTGCCTTTGCCCAGCTCCTCAAGATGGGATGGAGGGTGCAGGTCATGACTCTCAACCAGCTAATGAAGGGTCTATGTGATGGCAACAGGACGGACGACGCAATAGATATAGTGTTCAGAAGAATGCCGGAGCTTGGCTGCACACCTGATGTTTTCTCCTATAGCATTCTCATCAAGGGGCTTTGCACCGAGAAGAAGAGTCAACAGGCTCTCGAACTGCTTCATCAAATGACGGCTGATCACGGATACAACTGTCCTCCGGATGTGGTGTCATATAACACAGTCATTGATGGCTTCTTTAAAGAAGGTGAGGTTGACAAAGCTTACAACTTGTTTCATGAAATGAGGGATCGGGGGTCTCCACCACCTGATCTTGTCACATACACCTCAGTCATTGATGGCATGAGCAAGGCTAAAGCAATGGACAAGGCTGAAGCAGTCCTACAATTGATGTTTGATAAAGGTGTTTTGCCGGATAGTTGGTCATATAATAGTCTGATCCATGGTTATTGCTCTATAGGACAGTTGGAAGAGGCAGTGAGACTGCTAAAAAAGATGTCTGAAGGTGGTCTTCAACCGAATGTTGTCACTTACAGTCTACTAATACACTTTTATTGCAAGATTGGAAGATGCACGGAAGCTAGGAATATCTTTGATTCAATGGTCCGAAGGGGTCAAAAACCCAATGCTACCACCTACCACACTATGCTTCATGGGTACGCCACAAAAGGGGCTCTTGTTGATATGCATGGTCTCCTTGATTTGATGATTCGAGACGGTATTCCTCTTGAACAGCGTGTCTTCAACATCCTGATACGTGCATACGCTGAACATGAAACGGTAGATAAGGCAATGGCTACATTTATAGAAATGCGACAGAAAGGTTTGAGGCCAGATATAGTCACCTACAACTCGGTAATTGACATTCTTTGCAAGACAGGCAGAGTGGAGGATGCTATGTCCCATTTCAACCTGATGGTCAGTGAAAGGTTGTCTCCTAACATCATAACTTTTACCTCGCTAGTACATGGTTTCTGTACCATTGGTGAATGGAAGAAGGTTGAGGAACTGTCTTCTGAAATGAGCAATAGGGGCATCCATCCCAATGCCAAATTCGTGAGCACAATAATGGACAGCCTATGTAAAGAAGGAAGGGTTCTGGAAGCACATGAGCTCTTTGACCGACGATACACATTGGTGTGAAACCAGATGTTGTTTCATATACTATACTGATAGATGGATATTGCTTAGATGGAAAGATGAATGAAGCAGTAAAGCAACTTCGTCGTATGGTCTCCATTGGCTTGCGACCTAACCATTTTACTTACAATGCTTTGCTGAATGGCTACTGTAAGAATGAAAGGATTGATGATGCATTGGCTCTTTATAGAGAAATGTTGAGCAGTGATGTTAAACCCAATGCTATTACATATAATATAATGTTGCAAGGGTTATTTCAGGCTGGAAGGATTGTTGCTGCAAGGGAATTTTACATGAAATTGGTTGATAGCGGAATGCAGTTGAGAATTGACACTTACAACACAGTTCTTGGAGGACTATGCGAAAAATAGGTGTGTTGATGAAGCGCTGAGAATTTTTGAGGGCTTGCGTTCAAAAGAATTTCAGCTTGAGGTTTGGACTTTCAATATAGTGATTAATGCCTTGCTGAAAGTTGGTAGGATCGATGAAGCAAAGGGCCTGTTTTCGTCTATCGTGCTGAGTGGCCCATTGCCTAATACAATAACCTACAGCTTAATGATACAAAGTCATATAGAAGAAGGTTTGTTGGAGAAGTCTGATGAGCTTTTTTCTATCTATGGAGAAGAATGGTTGTGCTGCAGACTCACGTATGCTAAATGCCATTGTTAGAAAACTATTTGAAAAAGGAGATGTGAGAAGGTCTGGCACCTACCTTACCAAAATTGATGAGAAGAACTTCTCCCTTGAAGCTTCCACCACTGCATTGCTGATTTCTATTGTTTCAGAGAGGAAGTATCAGAAAGAAGTGAAGTTTCTTCCTAAAAATACCAATCTTTCATGAAAGCTAGGGATGGTTGAGACCTTTTCCTGGGTTTATTGTGCTAAATTGCTAACTTAGAGTACGTGGTCTCTTGTCCTGTACTGTAAATGTTATATTTGCATGGTACCACCTCTTTGCAATCCTTTATAAGTTACATTGAATCTAGACTCCAGAGAAATGTTGTCTTACTACTGAATTTTATTTGACATTTGTATTCCATTGGGTTATCGTGTTTATCTAAGATTCATAATTTTTAAAACTCTTTTATTCAAGATTAAAATGACATATTCATCCTCAGTGGGCAATATCAAATTACTTTTTTAGTCTCCCCTGTTGTGGGCTTCTAACATGGAGGGATTTGCTACTGGAGCTTTGAGGGCTTTGTTGCTCTTTTCTCTAGTGGACATGTTTGTTTTATGGTATTAAGTTTGACATTCCAACATTTCTGCATGAATACTTAGAAACATTTAGTTTTTTTTATTCTAAAGGGACTGTAAGATTGGCCATTTAATACTAAATTGATGTATGACTTGAAAATTGAATTTATGAATCAGTGGTAATATAACATAACCTTCAGTTGAAGAGTGGTAGAATTACATTTTTTTTCCTTCTCTGATGTTCTTGAGACTCACGAGTCCGCTGAGAATTTGTGAAGGCCTCCACTCATTCGCCAACTAATAATTCAGCCATACTCAACCTGTATAAGGCTGTCACATTGCTCAAAGCTCTGCAGAAAGTGTCCAGAGTTCATCTGATATGCTTTCTAATAATTAAATGGTAAGCATTCCTTGTATCTAAGTTTTCTGCTAACAACTTCATTTCATATTCTTTTGATGTACACTAATGATCAGTGATCAGAACTCTTCATTTGAAACAGATGACAACCATCCCAGTAGATCAACAAGTCAATGCATTTTGATTGAATTCTACAGTAGGCTGAGAGAAGAGTCCTTGACAGCAATATCCCGTCACATGAAGGATCTTAGGGTCAGTGATTACATTGAATTTATAAAAGGACAATATTTGTGTATTTTGTTGCTTCATAATTTTGTAACTAAGGATATGCATTTCAGGAAGCACAGAAGGAATCTACATTCTCTGATGAAAACAACAAAGCATCTGCAATAGGAAGGAATATTCTGGTGTGTTGCTGATCATTTGTGTCTATAAATGAGATTTTTCTTGTGAATGTATTGGAGGATTTCCTTGATCATAACTTTTTTTGTATATTCTTATTTTCGTGTGCATCAATCAAGAACCAGTAATCGTTGTTGTCAATCCATTTTCCATCAACCTCCAGGAAATATACGACAAACTAAAAGATTCTTTCGCTGCCAAAGGCTTTTTCACAATGGAACAGCCTTGGAAAGATGTTTATGTCAAGAACTCCTTAATTGTATCAAAGAGGAATATCTGAAGGATTTTGAACAATAATATTGTTTAGTAGAATTGAAGAACAGGTATGTATCATACATTCATACTGTCGATTCATACTGTGATCGTCTATGTTATATGAGTTTCTGATCATTATCAGAATGTTGTATCGAACTCTCCCTACTGCAGGCAATTCAAAGATCACATTAAGTTTTTCTTGGAAACATTTTTTTCCAGAGATTTGTGCTACTTTTTTTTTTTCTGCTACTTTTTGATGCTGATGCAGTGCAGACTCCTAGATTTGCTGAACTGACTGGTTGCTGCATAGTTTACAATAGGCTATGTTTTACTGATTGATGCAACTCACCTTATCCATGACCTCCAAACGTTGATTATTCATACATAGGTTGCTAGGTAGAGTAAATACATTTGAAGCAGGGATAAAGCCCGTGCAAGCTTATTTAACTCCTGTGGTCTTTGTCAATTATTTGTGGTTATCTTACTTTTGCTGATTGTACTGAGCTTCCGTGGTAGATTTGTTTTTGACGGGGAGCCACCTGAATGAATACAAACAAAGGAGCTCGCAAGGAGGGTATGCATGTTTAGAAGAACTTGTGATCTTACGTGGCACAGACCTTATTTATTTTCTTTTGCAATTGTGAAAAACTTAAAATTGTTAAAGTTTGCATTGATGACTGACGTTAGCTTGTCACTTCCAACTGCACCCTGTTTTATTAGGTAACCCTGTTGTCAGACCAGCTGACATAGAGACCACAACCCTTGGAGCTTAATATAGTGGGTTAGCTGGCTGCAGGAGTCTGGACTTGCATACACAACAGTTTTCCGCCAGAAACTGGATGAGGCACATAGGAAGAGATCAGATTTGTGGTTCTAGGCAATTTCGAGGTCATTCGATTTGGCTGACATTGTCGCAGGGTACAACATTTAAATGAACCAAGTACTGATATATTTTGTAATTGCAGCAAACAAGTCTATTCACACTTCTCTTTTCAATTGTATTTTGAGCTTGAGGACAATTGTGGATTTAGCCTTGTTTTACAGGTATGCATGTGTGTAAGCCTGCCTATCATTTTTTTATTGTCCAAATGAAGAAAATAAACAAAGCTGTATTGGTTATTGGCTTATCACCTACCATTCTCCCAAGCATATAATGCTAAACATATGAAAACAAATATTTTCTTACCAAGTTTAGCCTGTTGATTGGCAAACAAAATACCTTGTTGATTGGCAAACAAATATCTTGTTAACAAATATTTTAGTTATTTGATTTGTCCGTGAAGCGTTAGCACGGGATTGCATTGTTATTATTCCTTCTAACCCTGTCAGTAAGCATGCAGACCTATATATTTGTTGGTTTCAGAACACTCCGATACAGTTTGAGGAAATTAAATAAAGGATAATAAAGTCGGAGGAGTTCACCATGGCGAGCTTGCTGTCAGCATATATTGCGGGCATGCTGCTTGGCCAGGTTGCTAGAGCAGGGGAAAAAGAAGAACGTTCATGACATCGTGGTGTGATGAATGATCTGATCGTCAGAGTCTCAGAGATATGGGCGTACATCGTTTTGGCAATCTTGCGGCGATCACTTCCTGTTCGAGAGGAACTGTGGCATTGCATGGGCGGCAGGTATCAGTGTGTCTGCATTGGGTTGGTCTATTGGCTCCGCCCCCTGGCAGCTAAGCTACCCTCGGCTGCTCGCCGGCGGTGACCAATGTAGCAGTGTGTCTCCGGCGGCTGGCTTTGCGTCTTGTGTTTTGCTGCTATCAGCATCATGTGGCTACGGACGGAAGCTTGTCAGTCAACTTGGCTGGCACACATCAGCGCTTGGCCACCAAAAATAAGGTAGTAGAGGCCACAGGGCCGAGAGTGACACAGAGGCGAGCAGAGGTAGCTCGCGCGTCACTGTCGCTCTAAAGGCCGCCTGTTTGTAAGAACAAGTGCGTCCGAAACGCCAGAAACAACTTTTTTTGGATGTAGGTCGTCAGATGCAGATCCATCCGTCTGCTTATGATAACCAGTTAATTAGTTAACCACCGGCCTTAATCCGGGTTAATTGGGTACCTCCATTTTGTATGGCCAGGAGCCGCCAGCATCTCATGTGACGACATGCATGCCAGTGAGCAGTCATCATCTCATCTGATTATGTGCATCTTACTCGTATATCTTTTGTTTCTTGCTAGTCCTCCTTGTACCCTTCTTTACTCTGGTGTGCACCTGGATCAGTATGTGATGTCATTGCTCAAGTATAATTATAGTGGCTGATTCGCTTTTTAATTGCAGAATTATACTGATGCAAAAGACCTGCATCAGAGATCGTCCATGGATAAGCTGCAACATCAGATTCATCCAGAATTTCAGCTATAGCAAAGCAACATGACGCACGTTCCTCCACTATTGCCTATATATTGGCAAAAATACAGATCCGTTGAGATCTCTTCTCTGAATTCTGAAAGGCATCCACTATCAGGTTGGCAAATGACAATGGACTGCCCTGAATCTGGCACCCAACAAACATATATATTTATATGGGCAAGATGAACCTGTTGCCAAATGCTGGCCAGATTAAGGAGCTAGCACAAGCGCGCACTATGTAGAATTATATGTACGCCTAGATCAAGATGAGTGCTCGCCAATTGTCAATGGCACTACTACAGCCACTTTGGGTCGTGGACGCAGTGCACACGTCAGGTCTGCTTGCTGTGCTTTACCGCCACTACCTATAAAAACAAGTTTGGCCTGTAGAAAAGTGAAATTTTCAGGTACAAGGTAATTTGATTCTGTATGCAGATAATCAGGGTCAGAATTACAATACATTAATCCAAGCTTGGTTTACAACCATACACACATCTTGACGCATGTCTGTTGTCGAATTTGCTTCAGTTTCAGAACACCTGTTGCCATTCTAACTCGTGGATGTTGCAGATTATTAATGGATCGACGGACGGCGGTGTAAGTGGCAAGCGCACGCAAGCTAGGTTCCGATGGACGGCATGGACATGCCAAGCTCCAGGTTCAGCGCAGAGCAGTGGTATCTTCCATGAGCTTGTTCCTCGTCCATCTCTGAAACTGATGCCTTTGGAGACAGAGAGTTGACACTGCCGGCGTCCTTTTCTACCTGACGGGTTGGAGACGACAGAACCTGACGGGTTGGAGACGACAAGCACCACATGTCTGCTTCCAATCTCATCACAATCCTGAACCTGCCAAGGCATCGATCGATCGTCGAAATGTTTTCAGTATAAATAACTAATTTGTTCTTCCGATTCCAGGCAGAAATTAAAAAGGAACTAAAAAACCAAAAGATGGAGTAGCAAACCATGTCGAAGAGGCTGGAGCGGCGCTTGCTGCTCTTCTTGGCGGCGCCGGCGCTGTTCTGCTGCCTGAGGAAGAACTTCTGCGCGTGGCTGGCCACCTGCGTGGGCGTCCTGGTGGTGACGAAGCCCCGAGAGATGCCACGCCAATCGCCCCTGCCCAGCCTCTCCAGCCCCACCAAGAACAGCCGGTGCTCCTCCTCGCCCACGGGACCCCTTTCTTCCTCTCACGCAACGCCGCCGACCCGCGACCGCCGTCATCGGAGAGGTCGCCAACAGCAGAGCACTCGTCGATCGACGTCAGAAGCAAGCCCGATGGCGACGGCGACGGCGAAACAGGTAGCGGCCAGCACTGCAGGCTCAGGCAGCAGCAGTCCACGCTGTAGCTCATGTGCACCCCCGGCGCCGGAGCACTTGATGAAGAAGCGCCATGGAGCTGCACCCCGAACAGTCTGAGCCCTGCTGCTGCAGCGCCACCGCCGTTGCAGTGCATGGCGGCGACCTCACTCCCCTCTTTGGTGATGGCCTGGGGTGGCGATGCAGCAGGCTATTGAGCCATGGCCGTAGCTGCCACAGTGGGAGCATTTACTCGCCACGGCATGCATTGCATTGCCGTAGTATGAAGAACAAAAAAAACGAAGGCTATCTGCCATCTCACTTCCCGGCAGAATTATATACGAGAATAAGAACAACTGTGCTGGTGTTGGCATATGCCAACAACGGCCGAGACAGCAATAATGGGAGCCGTCGTTTTCATATACTCCTACGTACCTAGTAGATTGGATTTTTGGATATACTCTTTATTATCTTATACATAAATATTCTTTTTTTTTTTTTCTTGGTGACTATACTGTCAATGCACTAATCTCCTGATTATGTTGGCTAATCACCAGTCTTATCTGCTCTAGGTACTCGATGTATCTTTGATACACTGGTGCCACTGGTAAAGCAAAAGATTTGGGGTGAAGTGCTTGTCAGTCCATGATGGAGACAGGCATACTCCCTCCGTCCCAAAAATAAACGACGTTTTATTTTATAATTCTCGATTTATAAAATACGTAGATTTAAATCTCCAAATAAATTTGTTAAAAAACTAGATCAAAAGATCTTTCCAATGATACTAATTATAGGAATATAAATATTAATCCTATTTTTAATATATAATCGCTTGGTAGACAAAGTCAAAAACGCCATTTATTTTTAGGACGGAGGAGTACACTCCAATATAATTCTGCTACTACTGTACATTGCATGACAAAACTCACTGTCCATGGTTTATTTGTGACCAAAGGAAAGTACATGTGTGTATGCATGATTGTGGGCTTGTGTTTTGTTTAATTGGGTCCATGCATGGGCCCCTGCTGGTCTGCTGTCCATCTGATTTGGGACACCTACCTAATTGGTCACTAGAAAAAGTCTAGTGCAAATAGTACGTCTCTCATCCACTAAATCTGGATCAGGTACAGGCATGACATGGCCTGCAAGATTCAAGATCTCCTTTTAGCCCCCAGCTTTGTCTAATCCAATAATGCTCAACGTGTAAAAAGAAAAAGACGGTTAATTATGGGGTCATATTTATCTCTCTCTCTCTCTCTCTATCATATCTCGCATTACAAAAAATTTCTTATTGACATTATATTGGTAAAATAAAACTGAATCCATACTTTTCTGAGGTGAATAACAATGTCAGTTTATAAAAGAATTAAAAAATGTAATAAGAGTTTAGAAAAAGGATTGAGCCGCACAGTTCTTTCGTTTATTGGGCTCATTTCTACACGTTCGTATGAAAGGCCCAATAAACCAGCATCCGCGCAAGAACAGTGAGCCTAGGCCCACAAATCCCGAGCCCGACCCGCCGCTCTCAGTACCAACTCAAATGACAAAACTAGCCCCCGGCACAACACTGAGCCTACACCACCAGTAGTTACCTGCAACTCCTATACCCGTTTCCGTCATTTGTCAAATGGGATTTTTTTGATAAACTAATGAGCCTGTCCGTCGTCTGAAAACGGAAGGCAACCCCGGCGGCCGTACAGCGCAGTAGTGTCACCTCACCAAGCGGGAAGAAGCTCGCTGGCGGCTAGGGTTTTGCGGCCTCCTGCAGTGTGCGCAGTCCAAACCCTAGAGCATTCCATGGCGTGCTAGGCTTCGATCGAGTACCGCGGGTTGGGTGGGACTAGAGCAAGCGCCGTCCGGAAATGGGGTCGAGCAACCAACCTGATCTCCTTGGAGACGTCGACAACGACGACCCCGCCCACCTCCTCGCAGCCGCCGAGAAGAAGGCGGCCGCGGCGCCTAAGCCCGCGCCCGCGCCCGCGCCCGCGACGGCCAAGCTGCTCACCAAGCCTCCGCCGCCCGCGCAAGCTGGTGAGTCCATAGCGATACGCTTCAGGTGTTCTGTTTGGTGTTTTGTAGAAACCAACCGTTTTTGAGATCCACGAATGCCGTCTCAAGCTCGGAGTTTTGATTATTCATGTCAAATTTCAATCCCCATGTTAGTATTCGCTGACGGTGGTATCACACGCTCATATGTGATTATTACAGTGAGGGAGGAAAGGAACTATGGTGCTCCACCGCGCGATGGTCCTGGGCGTGGTGGTCCACGACGTGGAAGAGGCGGCCGTGGTGGCAGGACCGGCCCGAGGCGAGATTTTGGCGATGCTGATGCCAACGGCTTTGAGGGAGGGTATGGTGGTGGTGGCGGCGGCGGCTTTGGAGACGGTGGAGTTGCTCGCGGTGAAAAATGGTGAGGGAGGCAGGCAGAGGGGCCGTGGGCCGCGCCAGCCTTACCGTGGAGGTGGGCGCCGTGGTGGGTATACCGATGGGCAGGCTGGGGATGAGTTCGGACGCCCTCGCCGGGCATACGAGCGCCACAGCGGCACTGGTCGTGGCTACGAGATGAAGCGTGAAGGGGCTGGGCGAGGGGAACTGGGGAACTGCGGCTGATGAAAGTCTTGCACAGTTAAGATTATTTGCAGTCTTCAGTATGTGGTTTCGTGAACCATTTTTTTAAGTTACTACGATGGATGTGTAGAGTTTTGACCTTTCAGTGTGTGGCTTATAGGGACACTGCGGATGCTGTTAATCCTGAGGAGACTGCTGCTGTGGTGGAGGACGAGAAGAAATCTGAAGACACACCACAGTCTGAGGTCGAGAAGGACAAGGAGGGGTGTGGAGAATGGAGAGGAAGAAAAGGAACCTGAGGATAAGGTATCTTTCTGATTTGTACTGTGAGACTCCTGCTACATCACACCACTTTGCAATGTGCATGGTTGTAGTATGGCTTGAGCACTCTGTAAGCGGTGATGGTAGCACTCTTGAACATGCTGAGCACCACCTGTGATTTTAGATATTATTATGACATTTATTACAATGTTCTGTACATTTGTTTATATATCTGGTAAAAAAATGCAGAGTAGATTGGTGGAAATATTTTGTGATTCTTTTAGTTTGTCAAACCTTGCTGGGTAGTCTAGTTATTTATTTTTATATTTCTTGCTTGAATATGAGTGTTGCTGTGCCAACATGGGGCTGACATAACCTTCATGGTGATTGTATTGTTTTTGTATTTTAAGCCCTCTTCTGCTTTTCAATCCATTAGTTTTGTTCAATTCTGCCGAATGTGATGGTCCTCTATTAGAATGAATGCATCACTATTCTTTCTCTGTCAGTCAGTCAGTTTTACAGTTATGCAAAATTTCAGTCCACAATATGCTAAGTGCTTGCAAGTTTTGGCTCCAAGATTTGATTTGGGATATTTGTGTTTCTTATAAAACAAGTGTGAGTATTTGATTATGATAGTAGTACCATTACTCTCTCATTCTCCTTTTCCCCTGTGGCTGGTTTTTTATTGAATCTTCGTGCCTCTGTAATCCAACTTCTCTAGGCCTTTCAGGTGCTTTTTTGTATGGATACCACTCTATGTTTGCTATATTCTTGTTACTGATATTTCATACCTGCGTGCTTACTGGAATTAAGTTGGGATGCCATTTTTCCATCAAAAATTGAGTAGTTTGTGAAATAGTGTTTGGTCCAACCATGATGCAGGAGATGACTTTGGAGGAATATGAAAAGGTACTGGAGGAAAAACGAAAAAGCTTTACTGGCCGTTAAGGCTGAGGAGAGAAAAGTTGAAATTGACAAGGATCTGCAGTCCATGAAACAATTGTTAGTTAAAAAGGATGCTGATGAAGTGTTTATCAAGCTGGTATGTTATGTTTGTGCATAATGCTCTTCGTTTACCTGTTGGTCACAGTCGATTTTGATTTTCATCCAAACGTTTACCCAAACAATTTGTAGGGCTCTGACAAGGACTTGAAAAAGAAAAAAAAATGCTGAAAGAGAAGAACGAGCCAAGAAGGTATCTGATATTTCCACCTTGTTACACTTCAGTCTGAGAGTTGCTGTTGTTTTGCTAACTGTTTATATCTGTTTCCTGTATCCCTTGTTCCTGCCTCTCTCTGAAGTCCCTGAGCATCAACGAATTCTTGAAGCCAGCTGAAGGTGAGAGGTACTATAACCCCAGTAGCCGTGGCCGCGGCCGCGGAGGGGTCATGAGCATGGGGGGTTCCGTGGTGGTTACAACGGTGGTTATCAGGGACCAGCTGCTGCTCCAGCCATCGAAGACCAGGCTCAGTTCCCTGCCCTGGGCTTAAGCACAGCTCAGTTTACGCCTGAGTTCGCTCAAGATCCATGTCAATGCTGTTGAGTCTCCTCTCTGCGTGAGTCTCACTACTATTCTTGCTGCTGCTGCTATGTCGCCCCCAGCATGTTTACGGCCGCGTCGTGTGTCTCCCTGTGTGTTGACTGACGAGTTGTGTCGTGTGTCTCCCTTGCAGTCGAACATTTTGCATCGATCCTGTAATGATTTCACTCGCCGCAGCCATCTCGTGCTCTAAAAACCGTTTAGGGACCTTTTTTTTTCTTGATATAGTAGTATACTACTGCTATACGTATATCGTGAAGAGACGAGCTTCCTCATTTGAAGTGCTTACGTACTTTCTTAATCCATCCATGTCCACAAGTCTAAACATACATGCACTTTTGCATTATATTGTAATAAAAAAGAAATACCTTTTTTATTTCGTGCCTGGGCATGCCACACTCCACATGCTCTTGACACCGTGACCAAAGACATGACATGTAAGCCATCTTTGTTAAAAAAAAAAAGACATGTAAGCCAGTGCAGGTATTTATCTTATTTTAAATTATTATAATGCCCCTTCGTACTCTTTTATCTATGCTGGTATCTATGTATAAGAACCTTCTGATACACATGTAAATAAGTATGGTCGGAGCTCTAGAAAGTTCTCACATAAACAAAACAAATTAAAAAATCTAAATGTTTCAGCTGGGCCCCAGAAAGAAAAAAAAAAATGATTTAACGATTGAAATTAGTTCTATAAAAAGAGAGTACGAGTTATCAAGTACCTTCACATCCTTCCCAAAGGATTCCAAATCTAACAACCTTAATCGCATTGAAACAACAGCTCAGTTATCGAGCAGAATCGTTTCTTTGGCTACATGGTCATCACTGCAGGTCAGAATCCCGCTCACCATCACTGAGGACAAAAAGCCACCACAAATGTTTATATCAAAGACGTTCATCATCACTATAGGCTAGGAACTGTCACCACTGGGACTACTCAAACAACAGGCATGGTCTGCCCAGGTCAAAGACACGGTGACCACACAACTCAACAACCAGGCTTCTTTCACTCCAAAGGCAAAGATTCACGTTCAGGGGGTTAAGTATATAAAACCGAGATTCATTCCGAGCCCCGCCACAAGGTATGGACCGCTCTGAAAATCTTTGCAGCGGCAAGCCATCACAAACACGCGGTGACTTACCTGAATCACATTTAGTTTCCAACAGTCAACTCCTCCATCCAAATTGGTAGTCATTATCACATTTGAACTAGGACACCAAGACAGTGAGAGCACTCCTGAACATGACCATATTTAATTAGAGACCACCCTCATTTACTAACTTGACAAACATGGTAACAAAAGAAATTTCAACAACTTATATGATAAATAAATTAAAAAGCTAAAAACATAGATCACACAAGAATGCAACTGGAAATGCATAATCTCTCTGTACTACAAAACCTGCACCAAAAACAGGCCAGTGCATATAATTTGGTAACTAAATAATAATTGAATTAAGCCCTTTTCTTAAAAATCATCATATTTAAAAAGGCTCTACGTGAAAGGTCCAAACTGACTACAAGTGCTTCCTGGAGAAACTACTCTGTCATTAGTTTCTAAAAACTACACTTTGTCTCATTTGTAGTAATTAGTGCAGACTGTAAATCGTATATCCAACTGGTACTCATAGAGGTCCTATGCACATCTTTCTTTCTTTACAGCAAGCTTGCGAGAAGGGCTATGCCTGCATTACATATCATTGCAGAAATCTCTCTGTCAACCTCGATGTTCCATATATCTTCTACAAGATAAATTTAATATTATTTTTGAGAAATATATTTTACACAGAACTGGTTTCAGGTACAGATTATATACTGCTATGCAGTGAATGGGGATCTACAATGAAGAAATGGTGACACTCATCAGAGAATTCCCTAGGTATGATAAGTGGATCATTAAAAAAGTGGCCAGGTCTTATCTTGAAGCATTTGAAAATAGTAAAAGAAAAACCTTGTATGTCCTACAGTGTGTGTTAAATCATTTTCACTATAGTATCTTCCCTGTGCTCTTTGGTCTTTTAATAGTCTTCCCCTAATTGTTGAATAGTTTAATCCTAACCACACATGTGTTTACTGACAAATACATTGAGCAGAATATTAAAGAAGAGGATCCATTAGATGACTCAAACTTATCCCAACATATGTTAGCTATCAATTTATACTTTACAGATCTTTCATGATTCCAGTTCTAGAGATCAAGCAACTGTACAGAATTCATGTGCTACAATGTATGTGTAGCTGCAGGTTCTCGAGGCACAGGAAAAAACACTTATATAGCTTTATCACAAAAAATTATCTGAACCATGCCATCTTCTTTGCTATTGATCAAAGCATTATATTGTTTCAAGAGCAAATTCGAGAGGCCTGAAATTCACTTGCCCCTCTGTTGGGTGTACTGTGTCATTCAATTAGTTTGATTTGTGGAAATAACAAGCATTGTGAAAATTACCTTTCTCAGGTCCAAAAGCAGATAATGTATGATGAGTGTCTCTTAAATCCCATATCTGAATGGAGAAGAGAAACATAAGGTACAACAATGGTAAAAAAGAGATGAGGAATGAGATAAGGCTAAATAGTTACCTTGACGGTGCTATCTTCACCTACTGAACCAACTACAAACTCCATAGGATGATTGGGATTCAGGTGAATCTCACTACAATGCTTATTCTTTTGGTAGAAGTCTGTCAAGCCATGATAGAATGAATATTGAGAATTTGAGTGCCACTTAATAATAAAGAAATATTTATCTAACCCGTGTGTGGGTTTCTTTGCTCTCAGATCCCAAATCTCTACATTAATGTAACAAATGAGATTATCATAGAATTAGTATGCACCAACAAAACAAAAATCATCATAAATTCGGATAGATAGTTATAGACATTACTTGTTGCTGCTGCATTGCTTGAGCTTGCTATTGCGATTAGGTATTGAGGGTGCCAATCTATGAAGGTGGTTTGAAAATTTGATCCAACATCACCTAACTAAAATCAAATTAAGATTATTTAGAAATCAGAATACATAATATACAGATAAAATGTTTTTATTTATTTAATTACTATAGTATTACTTCATAAAGATTTGACAGGGTGATCAAGATGGTAAACCCTTTAACTTCTCGTCGAACCAGCACATGCCAAACATTTTGCATGCTGATGATTAAAGGATATGCTCTAAAAACCTAAAATACTTAGTATTACATATATGTATGCAGTTAACAAAAGGCGGAATTGAATAATGCAAAACCTCACCTGTTTCACCAATGTCATTCAATTTCAACACCAACCCACGGTTGTCAATTTTATTGGGCTTGTCTGGAAGAACCCAGTCATCAACATCAAATTCATCTTCACACCTTACAAGCTCCCAATCATTCAAGCCATCACAATTTCATCTTGGGTTGTAGGGTAAATTCTTTCAGAGAATGTTCTGTGAAACTCACCCCTCAATAAGATTACTGAATTCCAGTTGCCTTTCTGAAGCAGCTACCTCACAGCAGATTTAAGGTTATCAATGACTCTTGTACTGTTGTATTGCATGTAAGAATGTGATACAAATGAATAGGAAATTATAGAAAACTAGTGGTGCACATTACAATGGTACAAAAACTTCCCTATTCATACACTTGTTTTAATCAATGCAATACAATAAAAAATCTGCCAGCATGTAAGAATGTAAACAAATGAATAGGGAACATACATTTGTTTTTCTGATTCACGTTTCCACCAAATGAGGCACGCTGGGGCCTTTTTGATGGCTCCCAAAGAAAGCCGCTAGAAGGCACTAAGCGTAAGGCATGAGGAAGCATCGTCGCCATTCAGATTCAGATTTGGCTGACTGCATGAAAAAAAAAAAAAGTGTGAGACAAAGAAAACATACAGGAAATCAGCCACCCCCATCGCTCCGCCAGTACCCCCCGCCACCCCCATCGCTCTGCCAGTACCCCGGCCAGCCCTCGCTCTCCCTCCACGCCGCCGTCATCTTCCTCCCCTATCCTCTCTGGTCGCTACACAATTTTTTTTCTGGACGATCTACTCGCTACACCTGATGCCGTCCCAGAATTTGTTACTGCTACCACTAGGCCCAGGCCAGGAGGAGCAAGGCCCGTAGGAGAGGGAGGAGAGCGAACTGGTTATTATTATGACTGAATTGTAATCGAATTCCCCAAACTCTCTGAACCTCCCTCCTCCCTCTTCTTCCCAAGTCGCGCTCGCCGCGGCGAGTTCCGCTTTCAAACTTGTAACCGAGATTTTCCACTAGAAACCTATCTTAGCTACCATATTGTTCCTGTGATTGCTGTTGATTGCTAACACCGCGCATCCGCGACGTCGCTCTCTGGACACGCTTCGCCTCAGCGAGACTCCGCAAGCCGTGACCGCGGAGTACCGACCATGGGCGCCCCCGCTGTGATTGCTAACACCGCGACGTCGCTCGCCCGCCACGGCCGCCTATCGACTCGGCAAGCCGTGACGCGGCGACCGACGCCACTGCGAGTCGCGACTAGGGGCGCCTCGCCGCTGCGCCGCTCCCCGCCCGTTAACCCTCTTCCGCCAGACCAGACAGCGTGAACCGAACATCAAGCTGAAGGAAACTTACTAGTGTAGCAGAGATGGGTCCCAACGTAGTACGCCTGCCGCCGTCAATGGCGCCAGCGATGAGCCAAGCGGTACGTCGAGTTGCGGCGTCGCTCGCCGACCAGGCCAACCACCGGAACCCGCGATCGCTCGGTGACGAATGCGGCGACGACTCCAGCTGGCGGAAGCGCTCTGGCTCCCCGTCCTTCCTCCATAAGCGTCACGATGTCGATGCCTGCCTTCGCTGCATCCCACCGCGCGCGACGAGGCGGCATAGTTCCGCCGCAGAAACTGGTGACGCGGAGACAGTGCCATGGTGAGAGTCTCCGTCGTGCCCCGGGCACGAGTAATCTCACCTCTTCCATGGTGAGGGGCTAGGTTCGGGGCGGAGGAGGCGTGAGAGGTGGCGATGGCCGTTGGATTTGGTGGGCGGGGGAGGCAGGGAGGGAAGCGAGGCAGTGAAAGAAGAAATGCGCCGGCGGTGCCAGCCGAGAGCTGGATTCGAGCGCTTTATATCCAACGTGGCGTCTCCCCGTGGACCACACCGTAACAAACTTGCGATATCCAACGTGAAAAATCGCTTCCCGTTCGCCATATCTTGAGGCGCTGTGCTTCCGTGCTCCGCCGCCGGGGCCGGGGCGTCGTGTCCTTCAGGCTTGGGGGTCCCACGGGGCTCCACGAAGCCACGTTCAAATGCCCAGGCCCTAGGCGCTAAATGCTAATTACGTGGCGCTGATGCCTACGCTCCCGTGCGTCGTCCGTGGGGACGAGCCCAGCGCCCGACGGCCGCCGGCCGCAACAGCCGATCAGAGGAAGAAGGACCCATACATAAATAGAAATACTTTTACGTGTTCACTTTGTATATAAATGCTAGACATATATATTTGTATATATTGGTTTGGTTTAATTTTGTAAAAAGTTCTTTTTGTTCACTTTGCAAAATTGTTTTTAACATATTTTTCCTCTGATGATACTATATTTTTGAGTTTTGAACATTCCACAAATAAAATCTATCTTACCGCCATTATACGTTTTGTATTTCTATAAAATTAAAATTCTTCATGAAATACTTTTTTTTGAGTCTTTGATTTATCAATGTACGTATTCCCAAAATGGTTTTCGAGAAATAATAATAAAAATCATTTAAAGACATTGCATGCTCAAAAGTATATTTTATTTTTGAATTGAATTAAAAACATTCAAAACAAATCCGATTTTGTCATGCATGCTAAAGATATATGTACGTTTGATTCAAGATAGCTTAGAAATTATTGAATAATTAAACTAGTCCCTATTAATTTAAACATGAAGGTGTTGCTATCGACGACCGTTTTCTTTGCCATCGTGTTTTCAAGCCTTAACCTTGTTTGGATTTACTACTACTACAACAAACCCAAGTCCTGGTCGGTCGAGCAAGTTAGAGAGTAGGCTAAGAGTTCAATCAAAATCTCAACCCACACAAAATTTTGCGTGTATTTGTATTAGGTGCAGCCGGCCAGCACGATGATGTGTTTGATGTTTTTATGGTCGTCGTCAGCGTTGCTAATTGCTATGTCGGTCTCGGCTCCACAGAAACATCGGAGCGTTCCTCTCATTCCAAGCTTCCCACGCAATGAGGACGAATAGGAGTACGATTCGTCGCCCTCCATTGCGAACGCCAAGTGTGCCACCAGTCCATCACGGAGCCGGAAGGTAGCTGCATTGCTTTGCGATCTCAGCACTGATGCCGCCCCCAACCCAGAGCTTGCCTTGTGAACGAGCAGTCGGCGACGTTGTGGTTGATCGTCTCCTGCTCTTGATCTCGGCGTTGTACGTTCCGCCAGCGGGCCGAACCCGACCGAGAACGCCGCCATGAAGGCCAACACCGACACGACGCTGGCCGCCTGCTCAGCCGACGCCGACGTCGACGGCGCTGAACAGCGCCCAGCGACGCCATGGACGCGGCCACGCCCACCCGCGCTGGCCAACAGGAGCGGACATCGGCCCACGGTCTGAGAAGAGCGTGGCCACCAGGACGAAGCACATCTTGACGATGCCGATGGCTACGGTGGCGCCGAGATGGCGTTGTTGGACGACATGCCGGTCTCGCGGGAACCCAGCGGGCTGTAGAGCACGAGCGCGTGCCGGACGCTTGCTGGAACAAGTTGACGCCCACCACGCAGATGAGGATCCGACGCACGCCACCGACGGCCAGACCAGCAGCTCCTTCCATTACGTTGCTGCTGCCGTCAGTCGCCTGTACGTGGCTCCGCCCCTTGACAGCCTGTTTGATCCGCCTCGGCCAGGGTGTCCGAGGTGCGCACGAGCACGGCGCGCGCGTCGGCGTCGCGCCCGCATCGCGAGCCACCGCGGCGACTCTGGCATGGCCAGCACGCCGACGGCGAGCAGCACGGCGGAAGCACGCCCACGGCGTACATGATTCGCCAGCCGAGGTGCACCGGCAAGCCGGCGAGCGTAGTTGGACACGTGTCAAAAGTAAACAGAGGCTGATAACATCTGCACGAGAGCAGAGCAGCCGTCCAGATTGAAAAAATTAAAATAAAAAAATAAAATAAATGATGGAAGGAATGGGATGTGGGACCCACATGTCATGAGGTTACTTTTTTTCATGTCAGGCAAAACTAAGTTCGACCTGATCGAACTTTTTAGTGCCTTGGACCCAGCATATGTAGAGGTAAAAGCCTCGAGGAGAATTGGATGTGATCCTTGATGTAGAGTTTGATAGGCCGATTGGACAGAGAAAATGTTGTCCACCCAAGGTCAAACCAGTCAGTCCGGTGTGTCACTATGAGCACGGCGTCTCAAATTACGCGCCACCTCCGCTGCTCTCATCTGTCGCCTAGAGCGGCTACTTCTTCTACGTCACATTTGTTTGCCTAGTAATACAATCACTGAGTTTCACCGATTGAGCTGGGTGCGCCTCCTTGTGTGTCGTCCGTTGTTAGATTATGACAGCTCAGATGCAAGATTACCACGGGCTGTGTAATTTGATCTAATTTCCTAACGAAGTACAATGCACGTTTTCAAAAAAAAAAAAAAAAAAAAATATTTCCCATCAAACTATTTTGAACAGATAGCTCACTCTTTTCTTGTACTAGTATCTTATTATGACAGGCACATGAGGCTCAAGAGACAAGGCCGGCAAACAGAGAGACAGAGGGACGACAATGCAAAGTAGCTAGATCACACCTTGCAAATCAAGATTTTAGAAAGATTCTATAATCCGGAGTCTGGAAATTGGAAAATTGACTTCGAAGATCGAAGAAGCTGTGTCGCTGAATGGTATCCCTGAACAGGTGGGCATTTAGGTGAGGTGGAATAATAGATCCGGCCATCATGCCGAGGGATCACTGATAACCTGGATTTGCTTGAGCAACCTCTTGTTTGAAAGATCATATAGCCCCACCCAAGTGCAGTTGCTGTCTCCTAGAACAAGAACATTGTTGTCAGCGTTGGCGTTGATCACCCAGCGCGTTTGCAGAAAACGGCGGCGGCAAGAAGTCTACCCGGTGGCGGTGCGCCCAGCTGCCCTCGTCGTCGTCGTAGTCCTGAAGCACCCAAACGTCCATGGAACCGCTGAGGATGGGCTGCCACAGCCACCATCCCGTCCATCTCCAGCAGGCAGAGGAATCCGTCGTCGTCACCTGCACCTTGGAAGAGTTGGACGTTCCTCTTCCTCAGCGGCGGCGGCCGCGCCATCCGCCGTGGAACGTCTCCGACACCGTGTCGAACGCCAAGACCGTGCCGGTGGCCCTCGCCTCCGGATGTTCGTCTCAGCCAGTGAAGCCTGCCGCGGTGCTCAAGGCTGTGGAATACCATGGTGTTGCTCTTCATAGATGCCTGTGACCGCCGGACCCTGCGCCCGCCGGGTCTCAGCAGCCTCAGCGACCGGACGTAGTGCGACGCCCACTCGCCCCAGCCGTAGCACTCGTCGTCGTTGGTGAGCAGTAGCAGCCTGTGCTCGCCGGACGGCCGGTGGACGTACAGTGCGCAGGCCCGCGTCAGTCTCCTGCTGTGCAGCGGCACGATGACCCACTGCCGGCTCACCGGGTTGCACCAGGTAGAGCGACACGTCGCAATACATGAACCTCTCGAACAGCAGGACCCGCCGTCGGCGCAGGAGGCTGACCGGCTGTAGCCGCTCTGAAAAGACCCGGCACACAATCTCGCACCTGGGGTACCCGGGGTGGCAGGCACCGGCGGTCCTCCTCGTCGTCGCCCAGCGCCTGCAAGCGGGATGGTGTCTACCACCCGTTGGCACCATGGCGTTGCACGATCAGCTCTGGGGCCGCCGCCGGGCGTAGGCCGCCACGAACCCCAGGACGCTGGTGATGCCGCGCCACGCCCTGCAGACGGCGCGCGGCACCGGAGGCACGGACGCCGCCGTGGGCGGAGCAGGATCTCGGCCACCACGTCTTCGTTCAAGTGCTGCAGGGACGTCGTCGTCGTCGCTTCAGCCGTGCCACCGGTGCCGGTGCCGGCGCCTTGATCCACTGTCGCTTGCATTGTTTTTCTTCGATCGATCGATCGATCCCTTCCCTGATTTTTTTCTCTTTTTCGGATTCAAGACACAATGGTTTTTGCATTGGTTGGAGACGACGGACGCCTTGATTATATTTGAGGTGCTGTAATCTTGTTGAGTTGTACAAGGAATTAGTTTGTGTTCAATTAAAATGAGGACAGACTACAAATTTGTTGGCTTGTTGAAGAAATGCCGTGTGTCTCAAAAGCGGGTATACTCTGAACACAAGGGCTCTCTCAGTGTCGTGCGCGCGCGCCCAGATTCATTAGCTTACAGCCACTTGAATTCAGCTTGAGCACCCTCTTTCTCCTGTAAGAGATGGTAGAGCACCACTGAAAGATCCGCCATGTCTCCCAGAACAATCACCTGGTCGTCCTTACGACGCACTAGCGCCCATAGCCCAGCAGCATGGATATATGACGACGACGACAGGGCTGACGACAGGTCGATCCGGTGGCGGCAGGTCCAGCTCTCGTCGCTGTCGTAGTCACTCCAGCACCCACAGGTCCATGCCATCGGGGCGGGTGTCTCAAAGCTGCATGGCCAGCCTCTCCCCGTCCATCTCAGCTTGACGCGAGCCATGGAAGCGTTTCACCGGCGTTGGCCCGGCTAATTTGGCCAAGGGCGCGCGGCATGGTCCCGCCAGGCACGTCTCCGGACACGGTGTCGAACGCCAGGATCTTGTCCGTGTTCCTCACCTCAGGGTGCGGGCGAGCCAGTGAAAGCTTTGCCATGTGATACTCGCGACGGTGGTCTGTCATTAGCACATGAAAGCGGGCTCTCCAAGAGACATAGACGGTGGCGAGCGCCGGTCCTAGTCGTCCGCAGGTCTCCATCTCGAGTGAGCCGACGTAGTGCGCGACGCCGGCCCGCCCAGGTCCCTCTTCACAATGTGTCGTTGGCGAGAGACGGAGCCGGTGCTCACCGGACGGCCGGTGAGGTACAGGCCGCATTAAACAGCAGCGTCAGCCTGTTGCCGTGCGGCACCGCCACGGCGGACCACTGCTGGGTCACCGGGCTGTAGACCCAGCAGGATGCCTGCCAGGCCATGCCAAGGCTGGTCCCTTCCGCGAACAGCGGGAGATCGCCTGTGCAAGAACCCATCCCGAAAGCGTGTACTCGGACTTGCTCGTCGTTGTACGCCCGCGGGAGACACCGGCGGCTGGCCTCGTCGAGGGTGTCCAGCGGGACGGTGTGCAGCACGCCGCGTTGGCACCATGGCGTTGCACCGACCAGCTCCAGGGGCCGGCGCCAGGACCGGGAAGTAGGCCGCTTGCAGAACAACGAGTTGCTGCGCATTGCCGCCGCCATGCTCGCAGACGGCGGCGCGGCACCCGGAGCACTGGACGCGCACGCACGGGAGGCGCAGCGGGATCTCCGGCCACCACGTCGTCGTTCAAAGAGGACGTCGCTTCACTCGCCGGCGCCGATGACGCCATGTGAGATCCCGCCGATCAAGATCCGCGATCCGCATGCACTTTTCGAGTATATCCCAGACTGGGATATATCTGGCGTTCACGCCCACGTCAAGTCAAAGTCTCCATCTATATAGCGATCTCATTAAGCCAAGTCGTCCACGTCGCACAAGTGAAAGTCATGTACAACTCCATCTCAGTATTGGAGTATCTTCGTTCGGTTCGGATTCATTCGCAAAAAAACAAAAAAACCCAGTTCGGATTCATCTCATATCACTGTTTAGTACTCCCTCCGTTTTCACAAAACATGCAATTCTTACATATTAAGAAGTCAAACATCGCGAACTTTGGCCAAATTTATATGAAAAAAAAGTAACATATTAACATATATGAGACAAAATAAGTATCTTTATATTATTTGTTATGAAATATATATATTTTTCATAACAAATTAATTTCAAAATTTATAAATGTTGTAGTTTTTCTTTAGAAACTTGGTCCAGATGAAATAGTTTAGTACTTAAGCTAGCGATTTAATGTTTTTTTAGAACGGAGGGAGTATATACTGTGTTGTCGGGAGCTACCTGGGATCTGGTCAAATGTAGACCCTCCTGACGTCCGACAGAAAGAACTTATATTCCTGACAAGCTGTTCCTGTTGGTGAATTCCAGACGGCCAGCCCATAAGCAACAAGGTTCCACGGTTTTTGGGCCTTCTGATGGTTTGTGGCCATTAGAAAAATTCCTAGTCCTGGTAAGTCCAAAACCGTGACAAAACCACTTCTCTCTGCAATTTTAAACGTGCACTTTTGGTTTTTAGAAGACTAAGCGTTTTGTCTTTTTTTTTCTTTTTTATTTATTCGGTTCAATATTTGAATAATCATAGTATATCTTAGAAAAAATCAATTTTATTGGAATCCGATCACCACAATGGAATCCACATGACGTCTAACTTAGTAGGGTCTTAGAGATAAACATGAACTTGTACATGAACATAGATGGTCTATGATGAGAATATTAATCCTAAAGATTGGACCAATTTTTCCTATCTGAAAATCTGTATACAACATGCATTTTGAATGTTAACATTATTTATGGAAAAAAATAAATTATCTGTGACTTGAGATGCTTGCTGCTCGGTGGTCAGTGCTTCCATTTGCATGGTCAACGATGCATGCAATGTAACTATGGTAAGATGGAAGCCTCAAGTTGACCTGATGTGAATCTGAGATCGCAAAAACTAAGCTCATGTAAAAAATCAACAGCAAAGTACATGAGTAATCTGAGTCCTTAGAAAGCCTTTTTATTCTCAATCAATAGTCAACATAGAGTGATCAGGGCGGCACAATGACTGAAAATTCAGTCATGTGTTGAGTTATTGATTGAATCAAAAGGCTTTCTTAAAGCACATGACTGAATCAGTCGACACTTGATCGAAAGCATACATTTGACCTTGGAAAGCCTTTTGATTCATGTGGCTACTGAATGAACCAACCTGAAGAGGGTCACCTTCCAGGAGGACGCCTGTCGCCGGTCATGGCTGCCCCTGAAGATGAGCGTAATGACCCGCCACTGAAGTCTGAAGACGGCTACTTTTGCCAATGGCCACAATCAATGGAGACACTCGTGGTTTTGAGGTCCAGATTGACAATGACTTTCTAAATCATCCAGCAAAATCAATTGTCCCTCCAAGGACAAGCGATGTGCAGACTGGAAAACTGGATTTGGAATAATCAACTAGGAACAACACCCCCACAAATATAATTACTCACAACATGAATATACCCACAACTAGCATACCTGTAATTCCACTCCAATAGCTAGACATGCCCATCGATCACTGCTCTGCCTCCATCTCTATGGAAAACCACAAGAAAATTTCTCCATCATGTGCAGAATGAATGGGAGAAAACTCACCCTGCCAAGCGACATTGGATTTTCTCTAGCAAATGGCGGGTGAAAACCCAGGCGGCCACATGCCTGATCAATCTTAGAGGCGCCGCGAGCGTAGCGTCGAGCCGATGCGGGCACGCACTGCGAGCTGCACGCGCCTGGGCGCCGTGGAGACATGGAGGGAGTAGACGTGAGCGTCCGATGTTATTTATCCTTCCTCCGATCCGGCATCGAATGAACATACGTGTTCTGAAACCAACCTTATATAGATAGATGCATGCTTACGGACAGAGTATGAAGGAATCATGCTGACACAGGACAAGCAGGCAGGAGAGAGAGCACCCTTGGCCTTCGAAACAATGTTGACCTGACCACAGACTGACTGCCAAAACGAATTCAGCTCGAATGTTTCAGTAGAGCAGATAAAAGATCAGCTTTCGCTTAAAAGAAAAGCCCTGGGATAGTGATTGTATTGCCAGTTTTGTTCCAAAGGAAAAAGAAAAGTGTGAACGCAGCACAACAGCGCAATCTGAAAATCCCCGCTGTCTCCAAATGGACTACTTGACCACCGCTGAAAACTGCCATCACAATACATGGAACAATACATGGAGTTTGGGGGTGCACATGCACTGAACTGTAGCTAGTACTATATGAGTATATCGGGCGGTCTCTACGTAGCCACAGGGGCGCCAGTAACTTGCACAGCTTGATATCGGTTGCTGTCGAAACAACAAACTCATGGTTTGCCTGGCACCATCTGGCCTCCAAAGAGCTTGAGGTATCATCAAATAGCTTGACTCGCTAACAAAATATAAGATGAGAGGTCGAGTAATCACTTCATAGTCCATACCGATAAGCAATTACTTGACAACGCACAAAACTTTTGTACCTTTTTACCATCAACAGTCCAGCAATCGGTTCCACCCCGACATCAGTAGTTAAGATCAGATCATGTTCAGCAGACCATGACA
Organism: Hyparrhenia diplandra; assembly: GCA_015847255.1. Taxonomy (NCBI): domain Eukaryota; kingdom Viridiplantae; phylum Streptophyta; class Magnoliopsida; order Poales; family Poaceae; genus Hyparrhenia; species Hyparrhenia diplandra. Next base: position 42,423 of record JADLZK010001026.1, read on the forward strand.
AACTAGTTACACCTATATATTCAAATACACAAGATCAATGTTTATCTTTATATATCACAGGTGGTGTTATAAATGCACGTTCAGTTTTAGAAAATAAACAGAGAATATTTTGAAGACATACCCTTTTAGGTCCAAATTTGAAAAATGGTTCATTCAACCCCAAGAAGTTATTCTTGTTATGCCTAAATCCCATACCTGTGGGAAGAAGGTAATAATGTAAGAATGCCAGAAAGAATACATCAATACAGATCAAATACAAACTCTCATCCCGGGATTCCAAGAGATAGTTTCAGCTGCTTGGTTAGGAGCCATGTGCAGCTGCTAACTCAGTACTCAGCTCAGCTAAATTTGTGCGAAATTTAAAAGTCTTAGAGGAGGTCAGGGCCTTTGTTTACCCTGAACAAAATTCCAGGAAGCATCATCAAAGATCATCTTCCAGGCTACTTAGAATGCAGCAGATATATTGTGAGACAGAGATACACAGAGAAACTAGTAAAGTTTGGTGATGAAAATACCAAGTTCTTCCATGCTAGAGCTACTGAAAGATATAGACAGAATTATATTGACCAAATCAGTGCAAACGATGACAGGCAAGTGACTGATCATGCTGCTAAGGCAGCCTCTTCTGGCAAGAATTCAAGGGAAGGATGGAGTCACCCAGAGACCACAAATGAGCCAATCAGGATTTTTAATACAGCCACAGGACCTGGATATTTTGGTATTGCCTTCGAACAGGAACTGGTATTAAAGAGCTGACCATCGATAAAGCCCCTAGGCCCTGATGGCTCTAGTGGCCTCTTCATCAAGAAGTGTTGGCCTACTATTAAGGAGGATTTGTAAACTCTAAGTACCATTTCTTTCATCATAATGCCAACCTCAGATGCATCAACAGTTCCTACATAACGTTGGTACCCAAGAAGAAACCCCTGAGAGAGTTTGTGACTTTTGGGCTATTTCTCTACTCAACTCAGCCATGAAATTTTTGAACAAAATACTTGCCAATAGACTGCAAAAGTGATCCTCAGAGTTTTGCATAGAAATCAGTATGGTTCCCCTCCAGAGTAGATCTACAGGATTGTTTGGCCTAGGCTTTCGAGTATATTCATCAATGCCATCATTCAAGAAGGGAAATTGTTCTATTAAAGCTGGACTTTGCCAAAGCTTTTGATACAGTGGAGCATGAAGCCATTCTTCAAATACTAGCAGCCAATGGGCTTAATGGAGAAATGGATTATATGGATCACATACTTTACTACAGGAACATCATCGGTCCTACTAAATGGTGTGCCAGGCAAAGATTTTGAATGCAATAGTCCTCTCACCACTTTTTTTGTCCTGACATCAGATCTCCAACAAAGTATAATTAACAAGGCTTATCAAATGGGTTTGCTTGTTCTGCCTATTCGTGGAAGGGATATTGATAATTTCCCAATTATCCAATATGCAGATGATACCCCTCCTCTTCTTGCAAGCAGACGCTAGGCAATTGTTCTGCATCAAAGCACTTTTGAACTCTTTTGCAGCAGCAACAGGATTGTTTAAAACTACAGTAAGCCATGTCTTATCCCACTCAATGTACCCAGCAGACAAAGTGCTACTTTCGACAGGAGTTTTAGGTTGCTTTTAGGGGAGCTTCCTTTACCTACATAGGCCTGCCATTGGGCACCAAAAGCCACTGGTCAAGTATTTTGCACCGCTCATTGTAGGGTCGAGAGAAGGCTTTCATATTCCAAAGGAAAAACGGAGGCCTTGGAGTCAAAAAAATCTAGGATCTGCAGAATGATGCTATCCTAGTCAAACAATTAGCAAAATTCTACAAGGCAGATGTGTCTCTGGCCTCTTGGGTACACTAAATATGGTCCATTTTGTTACACTTGAAAGGCCTAATCTTGTTTCACCGAGAGGATCATACTGGTGGAAGCATCTCCTCAGCCTCAACAATGTTTTCAGAGGGATTACTACTTGTTCAGCAGGTATTGGGGACACGGTCAGTTTATGGGATGACAACTACCATGACCAACCACTTGCCTTGAAGTTCCAATGCTACACACACATACGCCTAGGGCAGTCCACACACTATCACTGAAAAAAGGTTGTCAGCAGCAAAGCCCCTGGACCTCTTCAGGCTACCGCTAGTCGAAAGCAGCCTATGGCGAAGTTCATTTTGTTCAAGCAGTTCCTCTTGGATCAGTATCTCTAACCATCAGGATGTGTGAACCATCATTTGGGGGGGTCCTCTCTACTCCTCACAAAAGTTCTATAAACAGAATTTTAAAGGGCTCACACCGTCGCGGGACCCTTCAGTGGATTTGGAAATCAAAAAATGCATGCCAAAAAATCAAATTCTTTGCTTGGTTGATGCTCACAATGACATATTGAACACCAGGAACATGTTTTGGCGCATTACACAAACACTTGGATGAAGATATAACTATGTGCTATGCCTAGATGCCGCTGAAGAGACAGTTTTGCACCTTTTCTTTGATTCCTCATCCAGTGTCTCTTGCTAAAGGATGGAAGAATCACCAAATAGGGTGAGAGTAAAGAGGTGCTTACCTTTAATTGTGTCTGATGATTGACCAGGAAGGATGAAACTGCAAATTGTAGTGGGTTTTGTGACTCCAATGCACTTCAGTGCAGTAATCATTTTTATCCTCAAACCTGTTTAGAAGAAGATATTAATAGTTACTAAGTTCATGAGGTACACATACTGGTTTAACCAATTAAGAGATGATGATTTGCTAACAGAAAATAAGGGCACACTACTAACCTCAACACAGGTCTCTTTGCCTCTAATGTCCCAAATTGCTTTATATTGTGTAATAAAATTATCACAGGTTAGTTGGTAAGCAACAATATTAAAATTTTATCACAATTAGAGGAGGGAACCCAAAAACAACTTACTTGTAGTTCCTGAATCAGAAGTAGAGGCAAGCATGGCAGGATATTGAGGATGCCACTTCCAAGAAGGTTACTTGAGCAATCTTTGCCTTCTCTGAACTGTCTGCAAACTAAACATGGAAGAAAATAATAAACTGAGATCTGAGACAGAATGTATTATGTGGCTGAATCATAAAACTTTTTGTTCAGTGTTTATCACAAAACCTCATATTTACTGGTGGAATCTCAACAGGATAATCAATGTGATAGATGCTCAACCTGTCAGCGTTACCAGCTGCAGCAAGCATATTTGGATACTGATTGTTAAATGCAAGGCCACGGACCTGAAAAGAATTTACCAATCCCAAGAAAGTTAATTGTGACCTAACATATAAATTTTCAGCAAGAAAGTTAATTTGAGGAGCAGCATCATGCAATAAGACATGCTGGCTTCATAACCTGGGGCAGAACTTTCCATTTCAAAATAAGACCTCAGGAATTGTCATCGGCTCATTCATTGCCAACCGTATCTGTATGGCAAGTGAAGCTCAGGAACTATCAAGATGCTAGCTAGCTAGGGAAGCAGTCTAGGTGTTTTTTTTTCCCAAAAATATAGCTGGATATGGGAAGCAGTTCAAGTGGGCCACGGGATTTGAAAAATATAGCTGGATATGGGAAGCAGTTCAAGTGGGCCACGGGATTTGTAACAAATGTTGTGGGTGAGGCATACTTGTGGTATAGAACACTAGATGGTAAGCACATGCTCATTGATCACTACCCAAGGTAACATTCATGTAAATAAGAAATTCAGAAGTCTAGAACTTTTTAAAACTAAAAACTTGAATGAATCTAGAATTGAGAGCTGGTTACAGTGAAACTGAAATTAACTTTTGATATATACGAGATTCCTAAATGAGAACTATTACATCCAAGCAAGTGGAGTTTTTTTGTAGCCTGGTACCTACACTACATGGTCAAACTCATGATGTCGAAAATTTCAAGCTATATGTAGCGCCTAAACAAATTTCAGTGAATGCTAAAGCAGTATATATCAAATCAATAAATGAGAGGAACTTTATGAGACAATAAAAAACCATGCAGAAGGAAAAAAATAGAGGCCACGAGGGTGATAAGAGAAAACATAAAACCACTTGAAACCAAAGTGTCTCAAGATTTATGTGAAGACACAAAAAAAAACATAGAAGACATGATGGCTAATTGAGTTTAAGAATTTCCGCCAATCACTATAGGATGCTATTGGGTACACATTACCCACACAAGCCTCCGCACACAGTATTTGATAGGAACAGTGTAAATACAAACGTGGTTATTAGAAATGAAAGAAAACCTCTAGAAACAAGAAAATTTGAAAGTGGTAAAACTCACCGGTCCTTCAAGGTCAGTAATCGTGGAGTAAGATGGGTCCGTCTTCCTTGATCTCTGCTCAACTAATGCAGCAGGCTTCATGTTTACATACTCCCCAATCTGCAGCAATGTCATCACTGCAATTGCCTTCCACCATCTGCCACCCAAATTCTTCATCCATTTGGTTCATGTATATATCTTCCATATCTTTGAACATCTTTTGAAGCATTTTTGTTTCTATACATGATACAATCAATGTGAAATCATGTAAAAACTTAAAAACAGCTAAATAACTAAATCATCATCTCTCAAATAGTCTTGGTATGAACATGATAATCAATGTGATAGATGCTCAACCTGTCAGGCGTTACCAGCTGCAGCAAGCATTTTGGTTGGCTCCCAAAGAATCTCGCTTTGGAGCGAGAGGGCCTGCATGCATAAACAAAATGGTATGATCAACTATTTAACAAAGAAACATAGGAAGGGTGTTGATGGCACAATATATAAAACACATACAATATAGGAGTTGCTAAAAATTCAGAGGCATGATTTTGAAGGGTTTTTTTTTTTTTTTTAGAAAACCGGGTTAATATTTCATTGATGTTTATGATGATTACAGTTCCGCTACAAAGACTCCTTTTGAAGAAAAAAGAAATTACAATCTAGTCCTTGTAAACAACTCCCGGTGTTCCTTGCCATCGAGGACCGGAATTGGATCTTGAGGCCGGTCCTCCTCCCCGGCTAAGAAACAAAGTTTGAAGATGCCGTCTTGAGCAGCACATCATCTGACATGCTTTGTAGTCGCTGAACGATCCGGCTGTTGAAGATGGCCAACGACCATCGCATCGTCGGCCATGAAGAACCTGACGCCCCAAGAACGCCAGAAGCTCCAATCCACCGAACGACGGAGAACCCAGAAGGAACTGGAACCACCAGAGGTGGGGAGAAGAACTCCAACCCGATTTCTCATGGTAGGAGTAAGATACACACCTCACAGAAGCAACTCTGACACCCACATCAACAACGCCAGCGTCAGAGATGCTCTGGAGGGACAAAAGAACCGGTAGCACAAACTCTAAGCCACTGATAAGAGTACCCAAGCCTCCTCCGAACAGGAGCCATTTCTGTAGGTCACGGAATCGATGTTGCCATTGACATGAAGACCACAGACAAACCAAAGAAGCGCACAGAAAAGTCCAGCATCGACGCAGATGAAAAAGCGAAGAAAATATTGTCGATGCCAAACCTCCTGCAGATGCCACACGCCGCCGGACCACCACCAGAACCCACCAACCAACGCCATAGCCTCCATCAGAGCAGCTTTGGGATGAACCCAACCCTAACCCTAACCACAAGCATAATCTAAAAAAGCAAGGGTATATATTAACGGCCATCGATTCTGAGGACACCTCCCCATTTCCGGCACCAGAGCGGCGACCGAAAACGAGGAGGAATCGACGGAGTCGACGCCGGAAATTGGGAATCGCCTGAGAGTCGCTCGCGATTTACTGTAGAATGGGAAAGAAGAAGAGTCTAGCGATTTTGAAGGGTTTTTTTCAGATGATGAATGAGTCGCCCTATCAAGGTCTTCAGGGGAAAGAGAAGATGGAAGCGGCGGGAGGGGTAAGAAGGGGCAAATCAAGGCCACGGAGGCGCAAATCAAGGCCACCTGCAGCGGTCCCCACCTGCAGCGGTCCTCTTTGCTCCGCACCAATCGCTCGCTCTCCCACGGCCCCCGTCGTTGCAGGATGTGAAATTCCTCCCCCCTCCTCCAGGTGGCAACTGCACCAAACCAATCGGCCCTCCTGCTCCGCCCCAATCGCTCGCTCCTCCTCTCCCACCCACGGCCCCGCTGCCGTCGTTGCAGGATGTGAAATTCCCTCCTCCCTCCATGTGACAAATGCACCAAATCGAAATCTCAAAGGCAGGGGACCCACACTTGACAGGGCTCCATATTGCAAACGACGCCGCCTTCGAAGCGGCGGCGAGGAGGCCCGCCCTGTACGCCGATGAGTTGCGGACAACGCTAGCCTTACCAAATCCTCACATGCGAGAGGGATGGTTGGGATGCGGGTGACGAGCTTAAGGTACCTCCCGTCGTGTGACACGGCGGCTTCCCATAGAGCCGCGAACTCGTCGAACCCCACCCGGCCTTCGACGCGGCCGCGAGCATCTGGCTGGGCGGACATGTGGCTAGGGCTGACGGCGTTTCCCCCGCTGCAGCGAATACAGAATCTCCGCCATGGCGCGTGGCGGAGGAGGTGTGACACGCCGAGCGGCGGCGGCGTGCCAGGCGTTGGCCGGTGGGGTGGCGCGGGACGGGGAGCGGGCGTGGCGGCCGGGCGGGAGCGCGAGCAAGAAGAAGCCAGCCGAGCGGGAGGGAAAAAAAATTTGGGGTGCGGATGGCGTGGTGCGGATGTCCAGTTAAATCATGACGCGTAGACGACTCAGCGATGGCTCACGATCAAACTCCTCGGTTTGTTCCCTGCTGGCTGGCGTTGGCTCACAGCCACGCAGCCGCAAGCTAGTAGGGTGGAATCTGGCTCCAAAACTCAAGCCGGCTTTGAAAAAGCGCCATAAAAACACGGATAAGTCAAGATCACACAAATGTAAGTTTTTCTGAACCCGAGATGCTATGTCCAAATGGTGATGACCATGCGGCCGAAGTGAATTCCCGTGCACCAGCTGTAATGAAGCTGGCCATCAATCGTGATTCTTTATTCTTTTTATTAATACAGTAGAACAAATTCGTCCTATGCTCCCCCAACCTAGCTCGTTTTGTATGAGTATTTATATACAGAGATGATAACGTGAATATGCAGTGTGTGATGAGATGTCTCAGTCTGTGCTTATATCCATACATGCCATGAAGCAGAACATAAACAATACTCTCCTCCGCTCTAAATTATAATTGCTTCAATTTTTCAACCCTAAGTTTGAAACACTCGCCTTATTCAAAAAAAATGCGGCAAACATAGTCAAAATTAAATCATTCTTAAGGACATTTGGTTAATAAAGCACGCCACAACAAAAGCGCTGGATATTTTACACAATTTTTGAAGGAAAAGTCTATTTTGACCATCCAACTCTTGCCACGCTTGTTTTTCACCATCAAACTTAAAAACCGTGTACTCCCTCGTATTGAAATAAAAAAGTCGCTTGGAAAAGGCTTGGGTCAAACATTGGGAATAAAAATGGTGATCAATTTTTAAGTCATTGAGTTTAGAAATGTGAAAATCATATAAATAGATTTGTCTTGAAAATTACTTTCAAAAAATATACATATATAACTTTTCAATAAATATTTTTATAGAAAAAAGAAGTCAAAGTAGTGTTTTGGAGACCGTGTCGCTGTCCTAAACTACTTCTATTTCAATATGGAGGGAGTATTTTGACCATCCAACTATCAAAACCATTCAAATTTGGCCATCAGGCCGTGTTTGATGAGTGATTTTAAATTTTTTTATGTATATTTTAGTCCTTAGATCTTAAAATGATCATTACTTTTGCCTTAACTCCAATTTATGTGATTCTAGCGGTCACACATTGAGAATTATTTTTTAAAATATTCTTTATAATATATCATGGCTATTTGTTATATTATTCTATGTTCTTGGGTAAAAACAACAGTATAAGAAAAGTAAAATAAATAGTTCCAAAATAACATGAACAACATTTAAAAGATAAAGCTCATTGTTACTTAACTCATGACCATAAGAAAACTTAAATCACGATACGAGAGAAAAAATAGTAATCATTTTAAGATCAAAGGATCTAAAATGTAAATAACATGGTGTTTGATCTTAAATTAATTATTATTTTTTTATCGTATTCCAATTTAAATAATTTTTACAATCAAGCAAGTTTCATAACGGAGAGTTTTATCTTTTAAAATGTTGTTCATACTATTTTGTAATTGTTTGGTTTACTTTTCTTATATTATTGTTTTTACACAACAACATAATATAACAAACAAAGGAACAGTGATAACATGTATAGTATTAAAAATATTTTAAAAGATGAAGCTCTCACGCATGACCCTAAATCAGAGGTATGAGCAAAAAAGTAATAATCATTTTAAGATCTAAGGACTAAATTATAAATTAAAAATAAACCACCCATCAAAAACAGCTCTATGGCCAAATTTGAACGGTTTTGATAGTTGATGGCCAAAGATACTTTGTTTGGAGTTCGATGGTCAAAACCAAACCGAGACAAAAAGTTGGATGGTCAAAAATGACTTTTTTTCCTTTTTGAATAAAATGAGTGGTCAAACTTAGAATTAAAAAGCGGTCAAACTAATTATAATGTCTAGCTGGTTGAGATCTCACCTCTGTATAGATATTCCGGAGCCATGTATCCACCGGAAGGTACGTGTCAGCATTCATAAGCATTATTAGTAGAGAAATGAAAATGCAGTTTCTTGTGTACATGCAGATTATATTCTTCATAGATAGATCTTACTGTGCCCCCACAACATTTAGTGTGTGCATCCGCGTTTGTTCTGTGCCAAAGAGTCTTGAGAGACCGAAATCTGCAATTTTGGGGTCATGTTCTCAGCAAGCAGTATATTATCAGGCTTAAGATCCATATGAAGCATCGGCTTATCCATTCCCTAGTGTAGGAAATGTAAACCTTGGCAGATTCCCTTAATTATCTTGAAGCGTGTTGCCCAATCCAGTGTTGAAGGAGCTAAACAAAAGCACAGCTATTATGTCAGTATTATGGGATAACAGCCTCTAAACTTATATAAGTCGTTTTATATATTTGTGCAGGCTTTTTGTCATCTATAAATAGTTACAGTCACTTTGGTCATCTTATAACAACTACTGGGGCATCTATAACAAGTGATCTCCAAGCTCCAAGTAGTGTAGGGAATATAGAGGCAGACAAAACACAATTAAAAATATCTGAAAAGATATGGCAGCGTGGTAAGTATCATACCAAAAATATGCTTGTCAAGGCTTCCCATTTTCATATATTCGTAGCAGAGTAAGCTCTCCACTGTGTCGGCGAGAATATATCTGCCGTTGTGCTCCGCCACCACACCGTTCTCTTGTCTCACAGCAAAAGCCAAGCTTGACGATGTTTTCATGCTGGCCGCCATAAGGTTGCCAACCTCATTCTGAAACTGTTTGTCAGGCGTCACCGCATGAGCTCGTGCCGTGATCCTCTGAACCATCTTTTTAAGAACACGCCTTAGGCCCCGTTTAACATCCCCTGAACCAATTTCACAGTCCCCTGCGTACTAAGCCTCATAATAATCCCACAAATACTAACAAATACTGAGTCTGACTACTGAAGCTGTGGAAAGACAGAAACCACTGAAAAAAAGCGATCAATGATACCTTTATAAAACGGTTCGAATACGCCTTGCCGTTGTCGCTGAGGGGAGAAGCCATCTGTAATTTCTTTCAGAAACTCCGCTGGTAGATCCTTGGGCAGCGAATCCAGAAGACGGCTCGCTAGAACTAGCAGCGTCCATTTCGACGATCCCTTTATGTAATGGATAGATATCAGTCGTTCTTGACAGAGAAATCCTTGACATAATAACTTTGTACTACTTCCCGAAACAAAAGCATATTTATGCAGATAACAAACTGACCTGGAGAAGAAGCTATAACGAGACGAGAGATCCTCGCGAAGGGGAAAGGACGACTGGATGAGAGATCCTGCTGCAGATCTTTGGTTTTTGAAGGTTTCTGAAGCAAACTCCTCAGTCCCAGCCAGATGGGCTGAATTGACTTTGACTTCACTGGCCTGAGTCTGTCAACCAAAACGAGGCAAACCAAAACTGAAAAAAAATGGCGTCGCCCGGGTTCGAACCGAGACCTTCAGTGTGTTAGACTGACGTGATAACCAACTACACCATGACACCTTCCTTTGGTGAATCCGATTCATGTGCATATAATTACATAAGACCTAGGATCAAACCATGGAAATAGAGAATCTGGAAATCAGTCATGAATCTAAAAACAAAAACAAAACCATATGAAATAATTCATACATCCATATAAAAAATTGAGCAATTAAACGAAATCTGGCTACTACATTTATTCTTATCTTGAAGGGAATTATTGACATATTATTACTGCATTATTGACAGCCTTCATCCACAACATTTCCACTATCCAGTCGTCACGGTGATGGCAAGTTCTCACAGGCAAATATTGTGTCACTTTTTGCTGAATACCATCTCAGCATGTGTATAGATTCGACTTTCTTCCTTCCTATAAGTTTTTTTGGATAGATGCTCTCTATTTATCTGAGCATTGAGAACACGCTCAAGAGCATATGTAAATTAAGTACAAATCATGCTATCCTTTGTGAATTTTCAGAACCTCATCACCGAATAATTTCTTGAACCAGTCACTGAATGACCACCCAACCCATCCTATGCGTGGACTTCACCTAGTTTTTACCAGCCAAATCGTGTCCAACTCCTGAAGGTTCATCATTAGCAGGCCGTACTGCAAAATGTTGTTCATGTGGATTCCGTCACTCCAGGACGATGTCTCTTAATCCATTTAGCTGTTATACTGTGCACTAGTTCTTGTCGGGGAGCCTCATCAAGGAGTTTCCTTTTTGCACCCGTCTGCAAGGCATAGTGTAAAAATACCTTTTTTGGCAATACCAAGAACAGATAGAAATGATTTCTTTCTCTGGAATTTATATTCAAGAAAATATCGACGCCACAACTGAATAAAGTTTGAGTGACTTGCGGTTTACGGAGGAGATGACACAAATGAACAAGTTTGAGGACTCCAAACAGTTCGCTTACAAGTTTAAAGACCTGAATGACATGACCTAATAAGTTTAAGGAAACTTTATCACCATTTGAGAGTTTAGACTCAATCCAACTTTATGAATGGTTGCAAAAGAGGTGACACCTTGCAAATAACATTTACAGGACAAGAGACCACGAACACTCTTAGTTAACAATCTGTAACATCTAAATTAGCACAATAAAACCAGTGCAGTAAAAAAGGTCTCAATCATCCCTAGGTTCCATGAAAGATTGATATTTTTGCAGGAAGAAACCTCACTCTTTCTGATACTTATTCTCTGAAACAATAGAAAACTCAACAATGTGGCAGTGGAAGCTTCAAGGGAGAACTTCTTCCCCATCCATTTTGGTAAGGTAGATTCCAGCCCTCCCTCACATCTCCCTTTTCAAGAAGTCTCTTAATGATGGCATTTAGCATGACGCGGAGTCCAGTATATCCATTCTTCCATAGATAGAAAAAATCTCATCAGACCTCCAACAAACCTTCTTCTATATGACATTGTACCATTAAGCTGTGTTTATTGCATTAGGCACTCAAATCGGGTCGGACAAGATAGCTGAAAACAGGCCGCTCGGGCTTCATCAATCCTACCATTTTTAGCAAGGCATGAATCACTATATTAAAAGTCCGAACCTCAAGCTGAAATTTTTGAACGCTAGTAACTGAAACATTCTCAGCCCTTCATCAACACAATTATTTTTACATAGTCCTTCAAGAACTATGTTGTATGTGTGTCGATTCCTAAACGTGTTCCTTTGTCAGCAATTTTCATGTAGACCCTTGCAGCAGCAATCCTTCCAGCCTGAAGCCAACCTTTTAAAACATTATATTATAGTATGTAATAGCATCAAGTTTAACATCCTTTTTGTGAGCATTTCTCTGTAAAGAGCTAGTGCATCATCAATCCTTCTATTCTTATAGTAGCCATTCAGCAAAGCATTGTGGGGTAAACGGTTAGGTCGCAAGCCAATGAGACCATACGCATGAAGTTGCGTTTAACCGTTTTAACCATCTTCCCATCTGGGCACAATATCCATCTATCAGTATATTATATGAAACAACATCTGGCTTGACACCAACGTGTATGAACCGACGAAGAAAATCCTGTGCTTCTAGAACCATTCCTTCTTTTGCACAGGTTGTCCATTATTGTGTTGACGACCTGGCATCGCGGATGATGCCCCTATTAATCATTTCAGAACATAGCCCCTCAACCTTCTTCCATTCACCAATGGTACATAGACCATGTATTAAAGTGGGAGGTAAAAAGTTATGATGTTAGGAGACAACCCTTCCCTGACCATCTGATTGAAATGTGAGACACAAAGTATCCTCCTTACTCTGCCTGCCTTGCAAAGAAGAATGTCACTCAATAAGCTGTAGCTGACTACATCCGGCCCTCAAACCTTCTCTCGTCAAGATTTCTATAAATGCAACCATTGCCTCTATCCACTCAAGCTTATATAAAGTATTATGCATGTATCAGAATAAAGTTGAAGACATGATGTTCAAGAGGAAATACCATCTCTCGAATCATCAAATCAAGGGAGACCATGCATATCAACAAGAGCTTCCTTTTTGTGGCGCACTCCATGAAGTATAGTGCGGTAGGTGGTAGCATTGCTCTTTGACTCTTCGGGCCAAAGAATCAAAGATATTCCTAGCTTCTGTGCATCTTCCAATCTTGCAATAATAGTCTATGAATAGACTATAAGTGACAACATCCGGTTGAAGACCACCTCAGACATCTTTTTTAGCAGTCTCAGTGCCTCTTCCAACTGTCCTAAAAGAGCAATACCCATGGATCAGACTATTATATGACATACCATTTGGAAAACACCTTTATCAAACATCTGTTGTAGGAGTGCTTCAGCCTTGTCCATTGCTTGAGCCTTGCTCATGCCATCAATGACTTTGGAGTTGTATGTGATAAAGATTAGGTGGTGGAACCCCCCATCCTCATTTCATGAAACAAGTTGTACTTTTTTTTGTCAACCTCACCTTCTTTAAAAGAAGCCATAATGACTGTGTTTGTATGACACCACATCCGAGGACAGTTGTATCCGTGACCAGCCATCATGTGATGAAGCAGCTCGAGAGCCCTCTTTGACTCTTCTTCTAGGTGCAGAGTGCCTTCATGAGAGTGTTGTAGGAGAAAAACATCAGGTGTGCAGCCAAGCTCCTCGCATTCTAAACACTTCCATATCCATTGCCTCTACCTGTCCTATTGTCATCACACAGACCCTTGATTAGCTGGGTGAGCCATGACCTGCACCCTCCATCCCGTCTTGAGCTGGCCAAAAAGGCAGCTAAGGCAAAAGTCCAGGCAACCAACAGTGCAGAAGCAACGAATGGGGATGCCAATGGTGGCGAGGAGTCGGCGGCCATCTACTGGCGCGCCGGCCCGGGCCATAGTGTTGAAAAGTGACACAACGAGCGAAGCGCGCTATGACGCAGGTGACGAGGACGGGTCTGCGCGAGCGACGACGGTGAGAGACCACAGGTTGAAAGGCGTGCACCGAAAGGAGCCGGCCTAGCCTGAAGAAGCAATTCACCGGGGAACAGGTTGAGCGCATCCTCTCGGCCGAGGCTCCGGAGCGGTGCCGCTCGACGATGATCCATCAGCTCTCCGCGCACGTGTGCGGCAGCTAGTGGCCTGATCCTCGTGACATGCCTTGTGCCCCCTGTGTGGTAGGGAGGGTGGATGGACGGGAACGGAGTTGGCGCGGGGCGGCGTAGCGCACCTGCGCAACCAGCGAAGGAATAGGGCAAAGATGCTGTGAATGGTATTTTGCTTGTGGTCAGAGGAGGAACGGTGGTGGATGGGCCGAAGTCGAACGCCGGCGGCGCAGCGCACTGTGTGTATGGGAAAAGCAGTCTCTTGCGTGGCTGGCGGGCGCAAGGCGGCTGGCGCAGCGTCTGGAATGAGGAGACCAGGGCGCCGAGGAAGGAAGAAGAGATGGAGGCGACTCCCAGTGCTCTTAGCGGGAGCGGCGGCGGGGAGGCGCCTGACAGTAGAGGAGCGTCAGATGGCCAGATTAGGAGCGAATTTTTGTTTTTTCTTTTGGAGAAAGTGGAGCGGACTACTCACATGCTCAAGCAGAAGCCCAGTCCGTTTTAGC
>JADLZK010001027.1:0-24516 GCA_015847255.1 Hyparrhenia diplandra
TAAGCCCTTATTTTCGTTTTAAAAACCTCTATATTTTATGCTATAAGGTATACCAACACATGGCCATTCTTTCTCTTCCCTAGCATGCTTGCTTCCCTTGGTCATCTCTCCCTTAGCTATTTATGCTTATTATAAATCCTTCTATTTCCTCTCTCTGTGCAGTGAGCTTGGTTGTCCTCAGTTTGACAGTGGCAGTTGCAGTGACAGCTTAAACTCGGGGCCAAGCCCGCGAGTATGGATTGAGGCCAAGCCTCTTGAGCGTCAGTTCCTCTTCTTGTCAGCAGGCACTTTGCAGCGAGTCAGGGGGAGCTTGTCAGTGGTTCTCAGTGGCAGTTGGGCTTGACAGTTGATTTTTCAGTGGCAGTTGTTCTCTCTCAGCCATGGCTCGCACGAAGAACACCGGTCCGCCTCGACCCCCACCTCCTCCTGGTGGCGGTCCATCGGACAAGGGCAAGAAAGTTGCCGAGTCACAGCTGAAGAAGAAGCAGAAGCGCAAGCGAGGTGATGAGATGACACGTGAGCAGGTCCTTGCAGTGGCTAGAGCAGCAGAGACCACAGAGTTGGGTGGTCCACAGGCCGGACTTCGTATCAGTGAGACCCGGTCTCTAGCAGCAGCCGAGGCAGCCAGTGCCACCCCCTCCGAGGCCCCTCCGCCCCCCCTCGGCGATCGGCTCGGCGGCCGTCCACTCAGAGACGATCCACCGGCTCGTAAAGACAGGCGGACTTCGTCGTTCCTCCCGGACTCGTACTGTTCTCTTTCCGGAGGCGACACGTCCCACTCTAGCTCCAAAGACCAAAGACAACCGGCGGCGAAGAAGATAGCTAGCACAGGGTGCAGAGCAGCCAGAGCGAGCTCCCCTTGACTTGAGGGCAGTGTCAGCCTCTACCGCACGCCGGTATCGCTTTGTGCGGCGAAGACAGTGGTTTCCACTCCAGCGGCAGCCGGATGCTCTGAAGGGTACTGGGACGGCTCTTCCACGAGGACTTCCTCGGGCATATGAGGAGAGTGCAGTTGCTATCCGTCCTCACCGGATCTGCAGGGTGGATGACATGATCGACAACAGCGAGAGGTTTGTGACCGAGAGCAGCAGGCTATCAACCTGGAGATGCGGCAGAGGCAGGACGAGCTTCAGCGTTCCCTACTTGCTTACCACTAGCGGCGGTTCTGTACCGGCGGCCGATTTGGCGGCGGCGGGCCGCTCTCATGGCTGCAGATTATTCAGCTACGGGATTCAGGTTGAGCTGCCTCGGCCACTACCACTTCAGCGGTGCCACTTGCTTCTCGTTTTTCGGCATATCGGGCCCGGGACCTCGGTTTCGGGGTTGCGGTTCCCTTTCACAGGCCGTTCCCTGTTGGTCCCGGCTTTCGGCCTCGGCGGACTCCACCTCGCCCGGCTATATCCGGGCTATGCAGCTTTCAGTCCTGGCCAGGGTCCATACATCACCGGCTTCACACCTACGACGCAGATAGACTTCCAGCTTGGTGTGTCGCCGGATCCTCGTCTCAGTGCCACCTTCGCCGAGCTGTTCTCTCAGCCTACGCCTAGTGCACCACTCACTTCAGCAGGTGTGGCAGCAGCTCTTGGAGTCTCACCCCTGGTCACTCAGGGCGGCCGACGACCGAAGTCTATTGTTGTCACTACCCGGTGGGTCGATCGGCGCCCGAGTCGAGTGTGCCAGTGTCCGAGCCACAGGGTCAGCCTTCCGTGACTACTACATCCGAGACTCAGACAGTTGACCCTGCTACTCAGGCACAACCAGTTGAGGGCCAGACAGTCGTTTCCGCTTCGACCCCGACCGCTTCTTCCACACTTCCACAGTCAGAGGGTCTTGCAGCGTCTGATGGTCAGCAGCTCCAGAGTTCAGAGTCGAGTCCAGATGATGCCTCTCAGTTCGTTGTGGCGACTCATGCTCCAGTGACCAGCTCGTCTGCCTCTACACCTCCTACCGACCCTTAGCCTTTTGGTCTTTGATGACAAAGGGGGAGAGAGTAGAGTATGTAGACTTAGGGGGAGCTTGTGAGAGGGAGTTGGTTCTTTTGGTGTGATACACTTGCATGCATCATGTTTATTTTCATGCCTCGCATTGTATATGCTTGTGATGCATTGTGGTACTCTTTATGACATGTGTGCTCTCTACTTCGGTATCATTATATATCATGTCATGCTTGTGCTCATATGGTCTATGCTTCTGCAATTATGGTTTACTCTGATTATTATTTGTGATATTTTGAACCATATGAGCTTTCCTTGTCGTACTCACTCTTCATGCAGATTCTATGAGTACATATATGATCTTGTATCGCATGAGCCACCCCAACCCCTTTGATCTTATTGACAGAGGCTCATGTGAACAAGTGCGCTTAAAACCTCACTCTTAATCTCCATACTCTAGAGGTTGTCATCAATCACCAAAAAGGGGGAGACTGAAGCATCTAGGCCCCCTAGATTGGGTTTCGATGATTGATGACAATATAATTATCATGACTAACGTGTGTTTTGCAGAAACAGTGTGAGTTAGGTCATGGTAATGGTGATCTCGGGCGATGAGTTTGTTACGCCCCGTGACGATGGAATTCGTTCTGTTTTCCGAGGATGGACGACAAGGTTAAGGACGGCTAGTTCCGATTGTCGACGGAGTTGGGTGACATCGGATTAGTTGTTAGGACTTTGTTTTTTATTTTCAGCCGTACTATTAAGGTGGGTACGAACGGGTAGCTTGACCTAGGCGAGTCTAGAGACAAGTTGTGGTGCACACTTGAGTTTCTTTAGCACTAGGTAGCTCAATTTATGCCTGAGACATGTTGGAGTTGAAGCAATTCACGGAGTCACGAAGACGGAGCTGAAAAAGGCCTCAAAGGCCGGCCGGACGCTGCCGGCCGGCCGCTGGCGACGGGCCTTCGGTCTTTGACCGACGCTCCGGTCGCGTGCTTCCGGTCGGACTTTCGATAAGCCCCGCAGCGGCCAAACCGGGATCTCGTGCGTCCGGTCGCGACGGAAGCACAGCGGCCGGGACGCGACGCCGTCGGGGCGTGTCGGCTTGTCGTTTCTGACCGGACGCACCGACCGGAACCTTGACCGGACTCACTGGTGCGTCCGGTCAGGCTGAAAAGTGTGCAGAAAGTGCTGATTTCATGGAGTTGCTTGATGGGGGCTATATATACTTTACCCCCTCGACCTTGCACCTTCTCTTGCCCATTTGTTCAGCTGAGAAACACCCTTGAGAGTGCAAGGAAGAGCAAGAGCCCTAAGGTGGTCATCCATGCAAGATTAAGGATCATCCTTAGAGTGTTTGAGAGATTCAAGTGTGCATCCACTCTTCTCCTAGGCTTGTTGAGGTCAAGTGAGAGTTCGTGCTTGTTTCTCTTGGTGATCGCCATCACCTAGACGGCTTGGTGGCGGATCATGGCTTGAAGATCACCCGGTGGTGCTTGTGGGTGACTCAAGCAAGCTTGTGAGCGGTTTTGGGTGATTCACCGCGACGGAGTGTCGAAGAATCAACCCGTAGAGAGCACTTAGTTCTTGCGAGGACTAAGGGGGAGCGATACTCTCGAGAGAGTGCTCCAACGAGGATTAGGGGGGTGTGGCGACACCTCGATACCTCGGGAAAAAATCACCGTGTTCCTTCCTCTCTTTACTTTCCGCATTTACATTCCGCAATTCTATTTCATGTCTTTACATTCTTAAAATTGCCATGCTAGAGTAGGATTAGAACCTAGGGTGCAAAACTTTGTGCGATAGTTGCTAGGAACACACTTAGGCACAAGAGGGTGAATATGGGCTAGTAGGTTGTTTATTTAAGTTAAAATTTTAGATTAGCCCAATTCATCCCCCCTCTTGGGCATCTCGATCCTTTCACACCCTACCTTCTAGATTGGTGGTAACTGACGGGGATGACCTCTTGTCTCGTTAATTCTCTATAATCCACCTCCCATTGGATAGGACTTAGCAGGACCTTTTGCTTGGGATCGCACTCTACTGGTGTCTTTCCTTTTGTTGTCCCCATAAGAACATATCAACATAGCTTAAAAAAGTAAGAACTAGACAACCATAGGAATCTTCTCATCTTTATAACCTCTCAGTCCTTGTTATCTATTCAGGGATTTAGTTATAAGCCTTAGCCACTCTCACACCATTCTCCTTGTGGATTCGATATTTAAAATCCTCTCCCAAGTGAAGAGCTACATCGGTATCCGTGTGCTTGTGGATTATTTCTCTTTGATCATTTTGTGGGCATAACAAATACCAACAGTTCACACGAGGGATTGTCGACCTAACACTTGTGCATACGGATGACACATCAAGTGGTTGACAACATGAAATTAAACCAAGGGTCAACAAAAAGGAGAATATCTCTGCTGAATTCTATTGACTGGACGTTGGCCCTGACAGGACCGGATGCATTAGTGCATGGGATTCGTGTGGACCATAGCCCAACATGGACCAGACGTTGTCTCTGTTGGGACCTAATGTGTTAGGTGCTCTCTCATAGCAGGCAGTAGTAGAAGAATGCAAGGACCATACGATGAACAGGGATTTCGATGCTAGGCTCGGTCAAAGTGACCTGAGCATCTGGTGTAGTGCCGCACTCGAGTGGACTGAGGCAACACTGACCTGACACGTTTGGATCAACGATAACCAGACGCTAGCATGCGATGTCCACGTGATTCTAGTAAGGGTCAAAATGGCAAAAATCAGAATGTGACATGTTCAGTGATGGAGGACCGGACACTGTCCAGCGTTAGGTGCGGCATTGGATGATGAAGAGAGGAAAACAAACCAACTGATAGGTTGAACGAACCTAATGTCAGGTGCTTTGCACCAACACGTCTAGTGCTACCCCCAACAACTATTTTTCAAAAGGTAGAGAAGGCTGGAGTGCTTGAGGTCAAATGAATTGATTGGATGCGTCAAGTGGTGACTGACCGGTGCATCCGGTGCAGTCAATAGAAGTGTGACCCCCCTCCCAACGGGCATGTTTTTGAGGGGGCGTATAAATATGGTTTGGCCGGGTTCAAGGCATCTCTCTTGACATTTCTAACATTTTGGTGATTCCTTTGAGCTAGAGCAGTTCCTCCACTCATTCTCTCTTGCTCGCTTCCAAATCCAAAGTGAGATTGAGAGATCTTAGTGCATTGCTTACATTGGTTGCATCTAGTGGCACCTGAAGATCGTTGTAGCCAGTGTAGTTCTTGTTACTCTTGGAGAGTATATCTCCTAGCCGGCTTGGAATATTGTTGCAGGCATTGGAAAGAGAAGGGGATTGTTCTTGCCCACCTCTGGTTGATATGTGAGGGGTTGTGTGTGTTGGTATAAATTATAGGGTTTTTTGGAACGATGCCATTGCAATTTTGTAAGATTGGAGAAACGCCATTATAATTCGTATATTTGGAAACATGCCATTACAATTCTTCGTCACCTTGAATCATGCCATTGTGTACATATTCTACAACGTCGGGCCCACACGCAGGTGACTAAAGGTCTATGTATTCTCGTATGTCCTAAAATGCCCTGCTGCATCTCTCCCTCCACTCACTGACGCGCAGGCCCTACATGTCATCTTCTTCTTCCTCCTCTTCTCATCTTCCTTGCTGAGCAGCAGCCACCAGCAAGGAGCGAGCTGGCGAGCAGCCACGGCCACGCCTCGCGCATGCGGTCACCATGGACATCCAGGCGGGGCCTTCTTGACGGATCGAGCACGGCAGCAGCGTGGCCGTGTTGGGCACCTCGGGCACGGTAACCGCGGGGATCTTGGGCAGCGCACGGTTGGGGCGGTCGTCCTGTCAGCAAGATTCTGCGCGGCGTGCACGTGCTGCTGCTCCTGAGATGCCCATCGTCACGAACGCCGTGGCAAAGAAGAAAGACGAGGATGTAGCGGATCCGGAAGCCACGGCTACTAGCTAGCATAAATGCGTGCTCAGGACTGTTATAAGGTGCGCAGCGGAAAACGGCCCAGCTCGTTGTATCACAAGCAAAACGGGCCTAGCACCCAGGTCCAACGGAGCACCACATATAAAGGCTTGGGCCTAACTCAACCCAAAAGACTAGCCTGATAGGTGAGGACTACCCCATCCTATATGTTGTGCTCCCCCTCCATCGATTACCGATGTGGGACTAAACCCGACAATCTCCCCCGTCACACATCGGACCCAACTCTTCCATCACATGACAACCCATGTGATCTCAAAGAAGATTTTTTTTACAGGCCTCGAGTTTTAATTCTCCAGTCACAAGGCTTTTCGTGACCCTTTAGAGACACGGGCTCCCCCGTCAACATGTGACCCGGAGATGTTTTAACAGGTTTTCCCGACCTTCGGCTCTGATACCACTTGTTAGGAGGTGCGCAGCGGAAAACGGCCCAGCTCGTTGTATCACAAGCAAAACGGGCCTAGCACCCAGGTCCAACGGAGCACAACATATAAAGGCTTGGGCCTAACTCAACCCAAAAGACTAGCCTGATAGGTGAGGACTGCCCCATCCTATATGTTGTGCTCCCCCTCCATCGATTACCGATGTGGGACTAAACCCAACAATCTCCCCCGTCACACATCGGACCCAACTCTTCCATCACATGACAACCCATGTGATCTCACAGAAGATTTTTACAGGCCCCGAGTTTTTTAATTCTCCAGTCACAAAGACTTTCGTGACCCTTTAGAGACACGGGCTCCCCCGTCAACATGTGACCCGGTTTTCACGACCTTCGGCTTTGATACCACTTGTTAGGAGGTGCGCAGCGGAAAACGGCCCAGCTCGTTGTATCACAAGCAAAACGGGCCTAGCACCCAGGTCCAACGGAGCAACACATATAAAGGCTTGGGCCTAACTCAACCCAAAAGACTAGCCTGATAGGTGAGGACTGCCCCATCCTATATGTTGTGCTCCCCCTCCATCGATTACCGATGTGGGACTAAACCCAACAAGGACTCTAGCTAGCTAGAAAAGTGAAGGCATTTGGTTGCGACTTGCGATGGAGATGCAAAGACGGGTCATTTCCATGCATTTTTATAGTTTATTCATTCTGAAGCGTGCTTAGGGATGGTGGGTGATGGCCAGCTCGCACCTTGCTGGTGGCTGCTACTCAGCAAGGAAGATGAGAAGAGGATGAAGAAGATGACATGTGGAGCCTGCGCGTCAGTGAGGGAGGGAGAGATGCAGCAGGGGCATTTTGGGATATACGAGAATACAAGGACCTTTAGTCGCCTGCGCGTGGGCCAGAGGTCGTAGAATACGTATAAAATGGCATGATTTAAGGTGAGGAAGAATTGTAATGGCATGTTTCCAAATATGTGAATTGTAATGGCGTTTCTCCAACCTTGCAAAATTGCGATGGCACCAATCCAAAAAACCCTAAATTATATGCACACAATGCCATTGTAAAAATATCCGTAAGCGCACAGATAGAAATACCGTTGTAGCACTTCACCAAAAGATGAACTCCCGATTTTAAAATATCGAACCCAAAGGAACAGTAGGTGAACATAACTAGCATTTCCCCAATCCACTTCACAATCAAAGTACTTAAGAAACTAGGTAGAATTAGGAGATAACACTGACTTCTTATTCTAATCTCGATAAACCCCAGTTTATTTATTCTATCGTGGACGCTAATTCTTAATAAAGTAAAGCAAAATTACTTTACTAAGAACAGACAAAGTCTACCATTCACTTCTTGGCGGGAAGTGGGCTATAGAGGATTCAATAAAGCTATAGAAGTCACCTTTATGATGCTACCTCTGATTCCAAGCCAAAAAGGGGCACTCACAGATAACTCTAGTCTAAGCACCGCGCATACACTAGAAACTATCCCTCTAATCAAGAGCAACCAAGATTAAAGTACTCTAAAAGAGTTGCAAACTTGAATAATAGAATAAACCAAAACTTACTTTAATTATGAAGTCAAAAACTAGATAATCTCTGAATACACTCCTCCTCTTGCGAAGAGAATGACCCCTCAGAATACAAGAGAGAAGATTCCAACAGAACGGAACTCCTCCGAAGCACTCCTCACTAATCTCTCTATTTCTAATAAACTCTATTGCTAATCAAGATCCTTTGTAGCTAATTTAGAAGTGGCTATGCTCTAATCATAGGATCTTGACTTCTCTAACCCTAGACTTCTCAGAGAGAACTCTGAAGAAGGAATTCTGTCTATCACTAATGAATTCTGAATTAGGGTTTTTCGGAGTTCTCCTGCAAAACTGAGTGTGCACCAAAACTCGTGAAAATCATTAGTAATAACAAGATTTTAGTAGCATTCATCCCATGTTTGAGAGTTTTCCATATATATAAAAGTGGTTAATAACTACCATCAACAAGCTCCCCACACTTAGGCTTTTATTGGTCCCGATAAAAGGATGGTTTACTTTAGACTTAACTTAAGATCAAGACATCAAACATAAATGTTCCTTAGTCTATCCCCGCAGATCTTGGGATTCAATGTGTCTACCAACAAACTTTAGGCGGTTGAAAGTAGAACAGCTGAAACAGATCACCCTTATCTTTAGTCAAGTTAACTGGAGTTTTTAATAGAGTTTTGAAAAGAAAACATAGCATACCTTCTCCTGTAAATGATACTCTCAATCATTTAATATATGTGGTATTTCTGGATCCTCACCAAAGCATAGAATGCTCATGATAATTATTAAGCTTATATGGATTTTCAGGTAAGTCACGGAATAGCATACTTATCTTGTATATATTGTCAAAATCAAGACTAGAATCTAATGTAGGGTCCATTCAAGAAGTGCAAAGTGTGTGGAAAATATAGTGGCTAAAACTAATTCTACTATGCTCAAAGACACTTGTCTCTCTTTTTAGAACAATGAACACCGATAAGAAGAAGGACCATGGGCTATCTTTATTTTTCTTTCTTCTTTTTTCTCTTTTTTTTACATACTTGAGAGAGGCGGGCATCTAAGTACCAATTGTTTTATGTGGACACTTGTCCTTTTTTACTCCCTCTTTATTTTTTTTAATTATATTCTTCTCGCATAGCCCATGCTTTTTCTTTTATTACAACATACTTGAAGATAGAGAGAAATGAACACAAGTGAGCATTTGATAAATCCTAAATTTTTGTGTCTATTCCCAGTGTAGGCACAGATTTTTGGATGGAAATAAAAGCATGTTTGTGCGTACTTGAAAGCAGCAACTATATCTGGGTGTACGTGTTTCTTGATGAACCACACTACATAGATCACTAGTATTGAAAATAACTCAACACAAAACAAGTAGCATATGAGCTGGTTTCTCTAAATATTTCTAAGTATAAAAGGCTCTGGTAGGACATAGCATTTATCACACAAGAGAAGTATAGCTATTTATTTTAAGTATTTTAAAAGAAAACTCTCTAGAAACAAGATGTCAAGATTCAAGTTCACTTTATTCTGCTATATCATACTTCACAACAACTTAAGTAGAATGGGGTCCTTAATAAATAAGTTCCCAACAACAACAAGATTTTTTTTCTCGAAAACGCAGGAGAACTGCGCCTCATTATATTAAGAAGAGAGTAAAGGGCAAGAGCCCAAACAACACCACACACACACTGACACCCCACCAGATTCTAGGATTACAGTCGTGCCTATGACAAACTAGACATAGCGACCATTACATAAACTTGTCACTCTAACTACCAAGGAGGAGGACAGTCAAGAATGATAGCCCTCGAGCTCCTGCCATCGACCACAAGCGGCGCTCCTCACCAGCTCTGATCAAAGCATCGATTAAGTTTGGAGCTGCTCCATCAAAAACACACTCATTGCGATGGTTCCATATAGTCCAGGTGAAGGGTCGAGATGGGGACTAGAGGGGGGTGAATAGTCCCTTTTAAAAACTAATCGCACCAGCTAACCGAAACAAAATGCGAAATTAAACTTATCGGTCTAGCCAAGACTTCACCCCTCTAACTAAGACTCTAGATCACCTCACAAAAGATCCTACACAAGAAGAGTGAGGTGACAAGCCTAGCTTGAGCTCCTAATCAATTCTAATGCAAGGTCACACAAACCTAAGCACTAGTACTTCAAGCAAGGAAGAGCTCCTACACAATTCTAGTAAGCACAAGCACAAAGCCCCTAAGCTCACTAGATGCACAATGGACAAGGCGACACACGCCTAACCCAAAGGCTCAAATTACCTAGCTACACAAGCTAAGCAAAGTAACTAAACAAGCTACACAAGCTAGATAGTTACAACTACACTACTCAAGCACAAGCACAATATATATATGAATATAAGACCAAAGCTTGTGATCAAGAGAATGCAAACCACCGCGAAGTGTGGACACAAGATGACACCGGTGATTTTTTACCAAGGTCTCGGGAAGCTTGCCAACTTCCCCCTACTCCTCGTTGTGTCGACCGACACCTTGGTGGTTCCACGGTTTGGCGAATCACCCAGTGATGATCCTCAAGCTTAATGGCCAGTGTCAAATCCCACAGTGGGAGCTCGATCGAGTCCCTCACACAGTGTGAGTCCTCTAGCCAATCCCTCAGAGGGTACCATATGAACCCACACACAAGTGTGGTAGCTCAATGACACGCTCCACTAGAGTTGCTCTTCACGATCCCCGCGAGGTGAGCACGAGCCTCTCACAATCTCTTCTCTGGAACACCGCACAATCTTCTTTGCGTGCTTCACGAAGTCTCTTGCCACCAAGCCGTCTAGGAGGTGGCAACCTCCAAGAGAAACAAGCACACCGGCTTGCAACACGATCACCTAGTGCCACGAATGCGATCTCTCAACGCAACGCACTAGAACTCGATCTCTCACTCAATCGGATGAACGATATCAAGCATATGTGAGTGGGAGGGCTCTCAAGCACTCTCAAGCATGGACACAAAGTCCCCAAGGTGCTAAGCCACCAGCCAAAGCCAGCCACCCGATCTATTTATAGCCACAAGCCAAAATAGAGCCGTTGGGGTGTTTCCAGCGACCGGCCGGACGACCGCCCGGACTCACCCCGGTCCGGTCAAGCGTCCGCGCCGCTTCCCTTCCGTCCGTCCGGGCGGACAAGGCCCTGGCCCCACGGTGACAACCGAGCATGCTTCCGGTGCATGCGTCCGGTGCCGTCGACCACACACCGAAAAACAACCACGGAAGTCCGGTCAAAACGTGAGTCACCGGTGCTTCCGGTCACCTTTTTCCAAATAAAACTTGAATCACCAACGCCTTCGCCTCGACATGCTACCCATCAAGTATACCAAACTTGAGCACGAGGAATAGCATGTTTTCACCACCACGATGCATCCGGCGCAATAGAAAATATGCATCTCATTTTCACCACCACGAGGATGAGCGGTTCCCAAACCCAACTCAACCCTGCAAACACCGTCGCCTTTGCAAATGTGCCAACACCACCAAGTGTACATCACCATGTGCATGTGTGTTAGCATTTTCACTATCATTTAAAAGGACGGGTTAGCTCTTACCGCGCCACTCGATCCTAACACGTCGCAAAGTTAGATCGCACAAGTGGCACTAGATGACCGATATGCAAACAAGTTTGCCCCTCTTGATAGTATGGCCGTCTATCCTAAATCCGGTCATAAACTTCTCTAAGCTCCAATGACCGGCGACATGAAATGCCCTATAGGTTATACCTTTGCCTTGCGCATTTCCATTCCGCTTCATCTCCAAGTGCCGATGCAACGCATGCACCAACACGATCAAGAATGATATGATCCATTTCATATCATCACATGACCTTCTTGGTCCGTCAATCTTGACCTCACTTGCTCTTCACCGTTGTGTCGGTCCTTCGGCGCCAAGTCCCTCGACTTGCCCTTCACACTTGCAACCGGTCCATCAAGCCAAGCCTTGTCTTGATCTTCACCACCTTGGTCACATGACTCCATGTCATGTCTCATATGCAATAAGCTCCTTCATTGCACCATCATATGTGAACTAATCTCCTGTGTATAATCTCAATCACACATATTAGTTCACCTACTGTTGACACTCAATTACCAAAAACCACAAGGGACCTTTCACCAGGCTCTGAGTATAATGAGCGAATTAATTCCTTGCTTTATCATCTCAACAGCAGTGTTGCTGCTAGCTTTCTCCCACCAGTCAAGGAAAGACAACTCTGTAGGCTGAGGAGACAAGGTCTCAAGACCGACTTATCTGAACAGAATAAACTAGAATTCTCTTTATGAAAAAACACGGTTGACAAGAAGGTGGTCAATAGTTTCCTCTTCTTGGTCACAAAGAGGACAATACTCTGGATGAGGAAGCCCACGACGTGCGAGGCGATCAGCCGTCCAACACTTATTGTGCGCAACCAGCCACAAAAAGAAGCGACATCTGTGTGGCGCCCATGATTTCCAGTCTATCACTTAAATTATGACTAAAATAAACTTAGCATATTCAAAGCAAGGATCATGGCAATCTATATTTGAAAATAACTTAAGCAATGAACAGGTCAAGACTAACAGTACATGAAGAAAATCTAATAAGCAAGCAAAGTTCTAATAACTTCAAGAATAATGTCAAGTAAAGAACACTTAGAACTTTTGTAACCTGTTTGAAGGCAGTGTTGTTGTGATCTCTCCCCCACACTTGTCTCTTTTATACTCCTTAATTCCTGCAAAAACATGTGGAGACAAGTGCATTTCCAAATACACAAATAATAATAGAGAAATTAATACTAAAAAGTAAAACTTAGGAAAAACTCAAAGACTCAAAAGACTTCTTTATTGATTGTTTGACTCGACTCAACGACTCACAAAACAACTCAAATTTAAATTCGAGAAAAAAAAATTACAAGACTCGATGACACTTTATTTATTTATTTATTAATTCACCCCCCTCGCTCGCGTACTATAGGCGACTAGAGTTCTAGGATTTCTCATATGACCAAAACTAATTCCCTCAGGTCTGAAACCTGAGCCTCTAGTGCCTTCAGCTCGTAGTATGTGGTGTTGACCACCTGGGCATGGGTCCTCCCAGTCTGTATGGCCAACTTCAACGTGTCCTGGACCATAGAAACTTTCTCATCCACCATCGCTATGCTCTTCCTCGTCTTCTTCAGCGAAGTCGCCAAAGGATCCTCTGAAGCACTCCCTTCTTCTCCATTGGAGGAGCAAGAGGCAGAGGGAGTTAGCGAGTCTGTCCTGGAATGGTCCGCATCCCAGGGAGAGCCGGTGGTGCATTGTTCACCACGTACCTTGCCGGTGCTGTAGGCGCTGGAGCAGGTGCCGGAACAGGTGCCCTCCTGGCTGGAGTAGGGGTAGGAGCTGGGGCAGGTGCCCTCCTCACTACCGGTCTTGGTGCAGGCTCCTCCTCCCGGAGAACCACACTGGTCCTCCTCTACGGCATCATCCTCACAGGCTCATTGAACCTGAGCTGACGAACTAGCATCCTCGCCCGACGAAAGGAATCATCGACCACAAGGCGGGGAGGCTTAGAGCCACTGGGGTCAGAGGTCCTAGTCATCTTGTTCTGCTCAGCCAATTAAAATTCTATTGTAGTGGAACCCTCTCAAAAATATGAGTAGGCTCCTCAGATGATAAAGAAAAGAAAAAAGGTCTGGGGTCTAATATATAGGCCAAGGAATGGTGCATGGCTTCGTACGCTCACGGTATGGTACTAAACCATTAGTATAATTTCCCGAACACCAAATAATAAATAATAAATAATAAATAATGGAAAAAGACCGGGCACGAATGGCCACAGGGCCGTACCGCACGGCACGCCCTCTCGCGTCTAACTTTTTTCTACTTCTTCTGTAGCTCAAAATTGACCCCTAAAATTGCTCTAATGATTTTAATTCTTTCAAAAAATAGATTTGTGAATTATGATGGCAAAATGACAAAATCTAGACTATCAACAACTGAAGTAGGAATATCGGGTTCAAGAAAAAGTTTGAGTCAATGACCATTTACCTTGAATAACGTACCTTTGTTGGTTTGTAGAGTCACCGCTCCATGTGATGATGAATTCAACAATGTGAATGGTCCTTCCCATTTACTCCGTAGCTTTCCATGTCCGAATAATTTCACTCTAGAACTAAAAAGTAATACCTTATCTCTAGGTGCAAACTCTTTCTTCTTGATCCTCTTGTTATGCCATCTTTTGGTTCTTTCTTTATAGATCTTGGAATTATGGTAAGCTTTCTCTCGCCATTCTTTTAGTTCTGATATTTGCATTTTTCTCTTTTCTCCTGCAGTTTCAAGATCCATGTTCCATTGCTTGATAGCTCAATGTGCCTTGAATTCTAACTCGACAGGTAGATGCCAAGTCTTTCCATAAACCAACTGATATGGAGACATACCCAAAGGTGTCTTGTAGGTTGTTCTATATGCCCAAAGTGCTTCAGGTAGTCGATCTCTCCATACAGTTCCCATTTCATTAACCACCTCTGTAATATGTTCTCGATCTGCTTATTTGATGTCTATGCTTGGCCACTTGTCTAAGGATGGTAAGGTGTTGCAACATTGTGTCTAATCCCATGACTTCGTAGATAGTCATGAAATTTTCTATCAATAAAATGTGATCCTCCATCACTTATCACCATCCTTGGGACTCCGAATCTTGGAAATATTATTTCTTCAAACATCTTCCTTGAACTTTTCGAATTGGCCTTTTTGCATGGTATTGCTTCAACCCACTTGGAAACATAATCTATTGCCACTAAAATGTGCTCACAATTCTTTGATGGTAGGAAAGGACCCATATAGTCAATCCCCCACACGTCAAAGAGCTCGATCTGTAGATTGTTGGTGAGTGGCATAGCATCTCTTGAATTTATGTTGCCATGCCTTTGACAAGCATTGCATCTTCTTATAAAATTCTTTGTGTCTTCATACATTGTTGGCCAAAAGAATCCACTCTGCCAGATCTTCGCATGAGTTCTGAATGCTCCCATATCGTGCTGAGTGACATCTTTCAATAATTTGAATGCCTTCCTCTGCCGGCACACATCTCCTGAGTAAACCATCATCGCATACTCTAAAGAGGTATGGCGGATCCCATATGTGTTGACGGCTCTCATATACAAGTTTCCTCTTGTTCTCCCCTGGAGGTACGTAACCTGCAACCATAAAATTAACAATATTTGCATACCAGGGGGTCTAACTAGACGATCTTGAAGAGCATGTCATCCCTTAATGCATCATTGATCGGCGGTTCTGCGAATTCTCAAAACACATTCTAGACAAGTGATCTGCAATAGAATTTTCTACTCCCTTTTTATCTTTTATTTCTAAATCAAACTCTTGGAGAAAATCCATCTAATCAAACGTGGTTTAGCATCTTTCATAGTGAAAAAATACTTTAAAGCAGCATGATCAGTATAAACAATAACTTTTGCTCCCACTAAATAACATCTAAACTTATCCATAGCAAAAACAACAGCCAGGAGCTCTTTTTTAGTGGTTGCATAATTAAGCTGAGCTCCTGTCAAAGTTTTAATAGCATAGACAATAGCATGATGCTTCTTATCTTTAATTTGTCCTAAGACTGCTCCTACAACATAATCACTAGCATCACACATAATTTCAAAAGATAATGACCAATCTGGGGGTTGGATAATTGGTGCAGAGATGAGGGCTCCTTTAAGAGTATTAAAAGATTTTATGCAAGCCTCATCAAAAACAAAAGGAACATCCTTAGCTAATAAACTGTTCAAGGTTCTAGTAATAAATGAAAAATCTTTAATGAATCGATGATAAAAACCACAATGACCAAAGGAAACTACGAATGCCTTTGATATTAACAGGTGGAGGTAATTGCTCTATCACCTCTATCTTAGCCTTATCCACTTCTATACCCCTTTGAGATACTAGGTGTCCTAGCACTATTCCTTCTCGAATCATGAAATGACACTTCTCCCAATTAAGGACTAAGTGTTTTTCCTCACATCTTTGGAGAACTCTATCTAGATTGTCGAGACAATCATCAAAAGTCTTTCCATAGACGGAAAAGTCATCCATAAAAACCTCCATAATCTCTTCAATCATATCAGAGAATATAGACATCATACATCTTTGAAAAGAAGCTGGAGCATTACATAGCCCAAAAGACATTCTACGATATGCATAGGTGTCGTAGGGGCATGTAAAGGTGGTTTTACTTTGATCATTTGGATGGATGGGAATTTGATGATATCCAGAATATCCGTCGAGGAAACAAAAGAAAGAGTGGTTAGCCAATCTTTCTAACATCTCATCAATGAAAGGCAAAGGAAAGTGATCCTTCTTAGTTGCCTTATTGAGCTTTCTGTAATCAATACACATTCTCCAACCAGTAACGGTTCTCTGTGGAATTAGCTCATTTTTGTCATTTTTGACAACCGTCGTACCTCCCTTCTTAGGTACAATTTGAACAGGGCTTACCCACTCACTATGCTGCACAGGATAGATAATCCCAGCATGCAATAGTTTTAAAACCTCCTTCTTCACTACTTCCCTCGTCACATTATTTAGCCTACATTGTGGCTCTCTAGAAGGTGCTACATTAGGATCTGTGAGAATATGATGGGTGCAAAGAATTGGGCTGATTCCCTTAAGGTCTTGGAGTGAATAGCCAAAAGCAGCTCGATGTCTCTCGAGGACAGCTATAAGTCTTAAAGATTCCTCTGGGATAGCTTATTGCTTATAATGACAGGATAATCCTCATCATTATTAAGAAAAGCATATCGAAGTCCAGCAGGTAAAGGTTTAAGCTCTATAGGAGGTCTGAGAGTTTCTAAGAGATCTTGCAGAGGTCCAGGATTGATAGGATCCTCATCCTCTTCTTCGATGAAAATATGGGTATCTTCTTCTAGTTCTTCTTCAAATTCTAATGGATTATCAAAAGATACTTCCATTACTTCTTGTAAAGGCTCTAGCTGGGGAGGAAACTCAAATTTTGATTTTAAAGCATGGTCATAAGTTATAGAGAACTTAAGGTCTCTCCCAAAACTAAAGTCTAACTTTCCAGGCTTTCCTTCCATAAGAAACTTTCCTATAGGTTGACCTATTAGGATGTTAAACTCTTGAATGTCAAAGACATAAAAACTCAACTGAACTTGTATTCCATTGATGATCATGGGGGTTACATGAAGAATCCCCAAACTTGGAACAACGTGTCCAAAAAGGTTCTTTAATCGTTTGTTGGTAGGAGACAAGACTATGTTGTCAACATAATCTTGCATAAAAAGAGCAGACATGATGTTGACTCCTACCATAGGATTATATAGGGCATCGAAAGGTCCTCTATTGAATTGACATTTAATGGGTATAGAAGGTGTATCTAATCGAATAATATCAGGTGAAAGCTCTAACACTTCTACCCATTCAAAGCTTATGATGGAAATTAATCTCTTCATAGTCTCTTTCAAGAACTTCTCCTCAGAGAGCTCAATTGTTAGAGAATGCCCATAAGGTTTTCTCTCTACTTGATATTTTGAAGTGTTTTCGAAATCGGCAAACAATTCATTTTCAAAATCAAACATAAAATCAAAAAGAGGAATGTCCTCTCTATCATTTGGAGCTAGTTCAGGATGTAGGTTGTATAGTTTGGGATGTTTCTAAAGAATCTGGCTCTACTGGCTTTGGTTCCTCTAACCACTTCTCCTTCTCATCAGGAAGACATTGTGTGATGCATGTAAGGATAGCCTTAGCATCATCTAAAGTTTTGTGCAAGAACGATCCTCCTGAGGATGTGTTAAGATAGTCTAAAGTGTTTTGGTTGAGGCCCATATAGAAATGTTGCAGAACCATAGGTTCAGGTAGGGCAAGGTTGGGACCAGAATTTAGGATCGACTCTAGTCTTTCCCAAGCTTTACCCAAAGATTCATCCTCTAATTTTTTAAATTTCAAGACTTCTAAACGAAGTTTGACAACCTTCCGGACTGGGTAAAATTGTAGGCAAAATTCAGATTGTAAGGATTCCCAATCCCCTTGGAAACTATTGATGCGAAGCTTATACCAATGCTTGGCTTCTCCCCTCAGAGAGTAAGGAAAGAGCTTCCACTTAAGGGTTTCATCATTCATACCCTCTAAATGTAGGTATCATGACCTGGGAAATAGGGCCCAAAAGGATAGGCCCGATAGGCCCAAGGAGCACCGGCGCCGCCCCTCAGGGGCCTCTAGCGCCCCGCCCCGCCGTCCCCTCCATTCCGCGGATTCTTTGGCAATTAATTCGAAAAAAAAGGAGGAAAAATATCTAGGATTATCTTTAGGTGTTTTGGTGTGCAAGGGGATATCTCATCTATAAGGGAGACCCTTATTAGGAAATAAATAAATAGGACATGCTTGTAAAAGGTATTCCAATCTATAAGGAAACCTTTAGAGAGATTGCTTATGATACAAGTCCCACTAGCCGGGCTATATAAGTAAGGGGTCAGTAATCTTTTTAGGGCAGGAAGCAAATAAAGAAATTTATCCCAATCTCTCTCTCTCTCCGCTCGCGCCGCCCCCGCCTCCACTCGCGCCGCCGCCTAGCAGCGCACCGCCGCACAAGACACCGCCCGCCACCGCCGTCACGCCATCGCGGCCGCGCGGCCGCCGCCGCCCACGCTGCCGCCATCATCACCGCCCCGTCCACCTCCTCTTCCACCAATCTCTCAATCTACGTGTCGCCTCCGGCCCAATCTATTTGAACCCGACGGTGGTATCCAGAGACCACTACGATCCACCCACCACCATGGACACCGAATCGAAGAAGGCTGGCGAAGAATTTGGGAGATGAGTTCGCCAAATTCAACGTCGGGATGGACACGATCGAGGATAAGCTCTCTATCCTCTCGGGCGACGACCCGGCGGTG
The DNA here is from genome assembly GCA_015847255.1 of Hyparrhenia diplandra. Lineage (NCBI taxonomy): Eukaryota > Viridiplantae > Streptophyta > Magnoliopsida > Poales > Poaceae > Hyparrhenia > Hyparrhenia diplandra. Next base: position 18,757 of record JADLZK010001027.1, read on the forward strand.
CTCAAGCACCGTCAACAACTCCATGACACCGAGATTGCGATGAAGACGATGTTGGAGACAAGCGGTCCGCGACTTCATCAAGAAGCGGACCGATGGCAAGCGTAACGGGGGCGACCAGGTCACGGCCCGGTGATCCGGAGAACTTGATGAAGGGCTACTTGGGGCCAAAGGCGGCGCCCAGGGCGCCGCCACGGGGTGCACGCCGCCCCCTCCACCCCCTCCGGTCGACACCTTCCCAGCCCTCGCTCCTCGCCTGCACAAGCTATCCTTCCCAACCTACGATGGCAAGGAGGATCCCCTCCCATGGATCAACCGCTGCGAGCAATTCTTCAGGGGACAAGGTACGCCAGCTACAGAGCAAGTCTGGTATGCCTCCTATCATCTCACAGGAGGAGCACAACAATGGTACATGAGGCTGTCCCAGGAGAAACCGGTGGCAGATTGGGCAAGCTTTGCCCAATACGTCAACGAGCGCCGCCGGCCCTGAACGGCGGAATCCGGGCTGGGTGAGTGGCATTGCCGAGGAAGACGGCGGCGTCGATGAGTACACGTAACGCAGTTCGGCACACGTGGCACGCACGCGCAGGCAACCTCGACGACCAGTAGCAGGTCAACATCTACATAGCCGGCTTGGGCGAACCGCTCAAGACAGACATCGAGATGCAGAATCCCAAGGACATGGAGGCAGCCATGTCTCTCACCAGGGCGTACGAGCGATGCCTCGCCATCCTCTACAACACCGGCAAGCCGGCACAGACGAAGGCCAGGGCGCCTGCGCCTGTGGCCCTGCTGGCCGCCCCAGGCGCCCTCCTCGTCAGCAGCAACGACTCGGCCGTTTAGCGGTGACACCGGAGGAGATGACGGAGCGACGCAAGGCTGGACTCTGCTTCAACTGTGACGAACCGTTCACACGGGGTCACAAGTGCAAGCATCTCTTTGACATCACGATCTTCAACGACTACACCGACGACACGACGAACACCCCATTAGCGGATGTCAAAGAAGAGCCAGCTGACCTGAAGGTCCTCGTTGGGGACCCCGACTCCCCGGTACGTGGTGCTCATTCTCTCTACCTCGTTGGTATGATCTCAGGCACGGGCGTCAACATCATCGTCGACTCGGGAGCAACGCACAACTACATCGACCCCCGCGTGGTGACCACGGCAGGCCTCCGGACTCAGCCAGTGCGTGTGTTGATCACCACTGGCACCGGTGCCACGTCTACATGCCGCGCCGCCACCTTCGACGTACCACTACGCCTTGACGCCAGCACCTTCGACATCGATGCCTACGTCATGCCACTGGGCGACGATGTCGATGTCATCCTCGGCATGCCTTGGTTGGCAAGCCTGGGACGCGTGACGTGGGACTTCGTGACCCACGAGTTGCAGTACTACCACGACGGTCGCCCGACCACGTTCACTTCAGCTCCACCCCCCAGCGTAGGGGCGCCCCTGGCCCTGGCCTGCTTCGGTCAGGCATCTTCGCCGGCATCCGTACGCCCACGACTCGGCTTGGGAAACGTTCGAGGCATGCGACTACCTTGGACCTCTACGACACGTCCGCCGGAGTCTTCGTTCAGCTACGCCAGGCTACATTGGAGGATCAGCACCTACGCCGCATCGCCCTCGACGTCACCACGGGCGACGCCGCTCCAGATGGACTTGAGGGCGGCTTCCTCCTCTTCGACGGCCAGTTCTACCTTCGGCTTCTTCTCCACTACTACCGGACTTCTTTGGAGGCCTTGCTTCGGGCGGAGTTCGCGGGATGAACTTCCTCGCCTTGGGAGCTTACACGGCGGAGCCAACTTCAGCTGCACCGACCGCCATCCTGTTGGGCGGCATATGGCCACGGCGCCACCACGTCGGCCCAGCCACGGTCGTCTTTCTCGACGGCATGGATCGCCTCTTCCTCACCGTCGACAATGTCCACATCGCCCTACGATGCGAGAGGGGTGTCCACCGGCTTTCGCCCTCTCGTTCGGCGTCGGCTCCCTTCATGTGCGGTGCGATGTTGAACTTGGTCGCTACTCCTCCTACTCGCCGTGACATCACCATCCGGCGCCGCTTCCACGCTCTTCGTCCACGCTCCACCCAATGAGCGTTTCTTGTTCTGGAGAGCCCCCCCGCGACATGGTGCATCAGCACCTTGATGTGGGCGTTCTCGGGAACCTGGCGGCAGCCCGCCGTCGAGACGCCTTCACGGCGAGGGGACGTCTTTGTTCACCGGTACATCTACCACGGCTACATCGGCAACCTTCACTACCTCCCGGAGTTTGATCCTAAGCGAACCAGGGGGAGAACATGATCCTCGGGAACCCGGTGTAGGGTCGACTCCTACGCCAAGGTTGAGCTCATTGTTCCGGGGCGGTGATCTCCACCCGTGTGTGACGAGAATGGACTTTCATCCAGCGAGGAGACGTTGCAGGTCGGAGAAGGGGGAGATGTCATGACCCAGAAATAGGGCCTAGAAGGACAGGCCCGATAGGCCCAAGGAGCACGGCGCCCCCGGGGGTAGCGCGCCCCCCCCCGTCCCTCCCCTCCCTTTCGCGGATTCTTCGGCAATTAATTCGAAAAAAAAGGAGGAAAAATATCTAGGATTATCTTTAGGTGTTTTGGTGTGCAAGGGGATATCTCATCTATAAGGGAGACCCTTATTAGGAAATAAATAAATAGGACATGCTTGTAAAAGGTATTCCAATCTATAAGGAAACCTTTAGAGAGATTGCTTGAGATACAAGTCCCACTAGCCGGGCTATATAAGTAAAGGGTGCGTAATCTTTCAGTATGGGAAGCAAATAAAGAAATTTATCCCAATCTCTCTCTCTCTCTCTCTCCCTCTCCGCCGCCCCCTGCCGCCTCCACCCCTGCCGCCAGCCTACAAGACACCGCCCCCCCGTCCGCCACCGCGCCGGCGCGACGGCGCTGCCGCGCCCACGCCGCCGCCATCATCACCGCCCTGTCCACCTCCTCTTCCACCAATCTCTCAATCTACGTGTTAGCTCCGGCCCAATCTAGTTTGGAACCCGACAAAGAGGCTAGCACAAACTTCGATCAAAATCACTCAAATGAGAATACTGATTCTCATACTCATATCTAAAGAAAAGATTTTTTTCGAACTAATTGGATAAGATCGGGCCGTAACTCATAGGAAGAAGATAAGATAGGTCTATTTGACTCAGCTAGCCTAAGGTACGACTCCGAAGGTTCTCCAAATTGATATAAATATTTTTGTGACATTTTCTTTTTTTATATAAAACAAAAAAAATAAAAGCAATCAATAAAAACTAAGTAAATGATAAAGAAATAAATAATGAAAAAATAATTGCAGAAAGCAAATGATGAAAGTAAATGCAAACAAACAAATAAATGATAACTATATAATACAAGATTAAGGTAATACTCTAAGTTACTATCCAACAAAACTATTGTTCCCGCAAGCGGCAACTTTTAAATGTTTGTTGGTATAAATTATATGCACACAATGTCGTTGTAAAAATATCCGCAAGCGCGTAGATAGAAATACCGTTGTAACACTTCACCAAAAGATGAACTCCCGGTTTTAAAATATCAAACCCAAAGGAACAATAGGTGAATATAACTAGTGTTTACCCAATCCACTTCACAATCAAAGTACTTAAGAAACTAGCTAGAATTAGGAGACAACACTGACTTCTTGTTCTAATCTCGATAAACCCCAGTTTATTTATTCTATCATGGATGCTAATTCTTAATAAAGTAAAGCAAAATTACTTTACTACAGACAAAGTCTGTCGTTCACTCTTGGCGGGAAGTGGGCTACATAGGATCTAATAAAGGTATAAAAGTCACCTTTATGATGCTACCACTGATTCCAAGCCAAAAAGGGGCATTCACAGATAACTCTAGTCTAAGCACCGCGCATACACTAGAAACTATCCCTCTAATCAAGAGCAACCAAGATTAAAGTACTCTAAAAGAGTTGCAAACATGAAGAATAGAATAAACCAAAACTTACTTTAATTATGAAGTCAAAAACCAGATAATCTCTAAATACACTCCTCCTCTCACGAAGAGAATGATCCCTCAGAATACAAGAGAGAAGATTCTGACAGGCCGGAACTCCTCTGAAGCACTCCTCACTAATCTCTCTATTTCTAATAAACTCGATTGCTAATCAAGATCCTTTGTAGCTAATCTAGAAGTGGCTATGCTCTAATCATAGGATCTTGACTTCTCTAACCCTAGACTTCTCAGAGAGAACTCTGAAGAAGGAATTTTGTCTATCACTAATGAATCCTGAATTAGGGTTTCAGGGGGTAGCCCTGCCCCTCCTTTTATAGCCTCATAGGATGAATCTCAGCCCTTGGATCAAACCGACTTGATTGGACGGACTAGATCAACTCCATAGGTCGGTTGTAGGAAGTTTCAGAAGATGGACATGTGGTCCTACCAGGTGGTGCCGCGGCAACCCCCCCGTGTCACCCGGCCCCCACCGAAGGTAAGGTGGGCCCCGACCTTGGCGACGTGTCCTCTCTTCTCATTTTGACCCTTGGAAATTGTACTAATCGCCTTGATTTGGTCATTTTCTTCTATTTCTGTACTTTCACTTTTTTCAGCTCTGTTTCCGCTATTTTTCGGAGTTCTCCTGTAAAACTGAGTGTGCACCAAAACTTGTGGAAATCATTAGTAATAACAAGATTTTAGTAGCATTCATCCCATGTTTGAGAGCTTTCCATATATATAAAAGTGGTTAATAACTACCATCAACAGTGTGCATCCCTGTTGGAGCGATGAATTGCAACTCTAGTAAATTGCTCATGTCATTGAGTACCTCACTTGTGAGTGGTTCCTTGGAGAGCCCGAGGGCCGGCTAGCAAGGGCACCGCCTAGCCCAAGGAGCATCAAGGTGTCGGTCGACACAAATGAAGACTAACTTGTCGGTGCATAAGCGAACTCCTGGTGAACAAATCATTGTGTCATTATTTCTTGGTGATTGGCTTCATTATTGATCGATTCATCCTCTACCAGTGATTGGTTCATTCCTCGACATGTTGGTATAAAAGGGCAATTCTCTTGCAATTACAATTCATATATTGAGCTTATGATTTATCTTTGCCCATCTATTTGATAGCTTGTGTAGCTTAGCTCATATATCTTGTGTAGCTTAATTGTGTAGCCTTAGTTGATTTATCAGTTGTGCTAGTAGCAACTAGATTGTGCAAATAGGAGGCTTGCCTAACATTAGAGCTAGAGCAACCACATTTACGCCATTTGTTATTCTAACAAATTTGGTCTAGTGATTTTGTACAAACTTTATTAGGCTATTCACCCGCCACCCCTCTAGCCATTTAGGACCTTTCATTAATGGCATAAGAAAATGCGGACGTCAGTCGACTGAGCCATCCAACTAATGGGGAAGCATGGAAGGACTTCGACGGGAGGGAACCATCCTTTGCAGCTGATTCGAGGAACCTGAGGCTTGCTTTAGCTACCGATGGGTTCAATCCATTTGGCAACATGAGTATCTATGTGGCCAGTGCTTCTGACACCGCTGAATCTCCCACCATAGGAATGCATGAATCCAGCAAACTGCTTTATGTCTTTACTCATCCTTGGTACTACATCTCTAGGAAAGGATTTTGATTTGTTTCTTGAGCCCCTAATTGAAGAACTGCTGGATCTATGGAAGGGTGTCAGTACCTACGATGCATGTACTGGTAGGAAGTTCGTCCTTTGTGGTATCATGTTGTGGTGTATACATGATTATCCAACGTTGAAG
>JADLZK010001028.1:0-37971 GCA_015847255.1 Hyparrhenia diplandra
CACCTGAATTTTATTTCATTGGCTCCTAACAGCCGGATAGCAATTGCAGTTTACAGCATCAGCGTAGTGCTGATTACAAAGGGGAGGAACTGTACAAAGTGTAAAGTAAAGTGTAACGGACTATGTACTTCTTGCCATCTCAAAAATTTGGCACCATTTTTCGGCAATTTGTTTCTTCTTCTTCTTGAACCTGGCACGCCAAAGCTCTGCGGTAGTCTTGCAACCTTCGAGCAGCTGCCCAACAGACTGGACCTCTTGTCTGAACACCGCGGCGTTTCTTGCCTTCCATATCATCCAGCAGCACAATGCCACGAAGGCTGCCGACTCCTCGTCTGGAACCCCAGCTCCGGGTTTGATCAGGTGGAATTGTGTGACGTCGGCACCGACGAACTGCGGCATGCCCAGTTTCTCCCAGAAAACCTTGGCGAGGGTGCACGCCCCCATGATGTGTTCTGGTGTTTCATCGCTCGCATTGCATATCTCGCAGGTGCCGGTGGGGACACAGTGTTTCTTTAGCAGGACAGTTCGACTTTGAATCCTCCTCTTCATCAGGAGCCACATGAACAACTGGACTCTCGGTGGGGCCGAGTTCTTCCAAACGAAATTTGCACGCTCGTCCTTCTCCTGCCCCTGTGCCTTCAGCAGACTGTAAACAGCCCCGCTGTCCAGTCCGTTCCTGCTGTTAAAGAACGGCGATACCCTCGTGTCCTGCTCGTCAGTGGTTACAATGTCAGCCAAGAGCAGCTGCACCTGCTGCAGTCCCAGTTGCGCGCGCGGCGAGAGTCTTGGCACGAGTGTTGATCGGAGCCCTGATTGCAAGAGATCTCGGGTGGAGATGTCCTTGTTGGTGCTGTGACTGTGCAAAGCCGGGTAAGCATCAGCCAAGGCCTCTTCTCCGAGCCAGACATCATGCCAGAATGAGGTGGATGCGCCATCGCCGACAACGACAGTGGTGATCGCCTGGTAAAGCGGCAACAGTGAACGCAATGTCTCCCAGTGGTGGCCATGGATGTCACCGTTTAGGGAAGCCAGGAGGCACGTCCTCGAACCCAAAGTGCCCACGCTGATTCGCCGGTATGGAGTCGGTGTATGAGCTTCAGCAGCAGGCAGACGTTCTGGACGCCGACGTCCTTGATCCCAAGTCCGCCGAACTCTTTTGGCAAGCAGACGGATATCCAGGCCACCAGGCAACTCGCCGGAGAAGCTTTTCCGGAGACGTCCCCGGACCATAGGAACGCTCTTCTGCTCCCGTCCATGAACTTGATCACTGACTGAGGCAGCTGAATGGAACACATCAGGTAGACAAGCTGTGAGTCCAGCACGAAGTTGATCAGGACAGCCCTTCCCATTGGGTTCAGCAGTTGCGCTTGCCAGGAGGCTAGGTGGCGATCAGTCTTCTGCATGTACCCGCTGAAGGCTGAGACCGGAAGCTTGTGTACAGACAGCGGTAAGCCCAGGTAAGGTTGTGGGAAGCCTTCCTTTTGCATCCTAGAATTTGCACACAAGACTCGGTGGTTTGACTGTCCATGTGTATTGGCACAAAGCGTGCTCTTTTCGAAGTTGATCCGTAGTCCAGAGAACGCAGCAAACTGGTCCAGGACTTGTTTCAGGTTGCTGGCATCCGACGTCTCACCGCGCAGGACGATCAGCGTATCGTCCGCGTACTGCAGTACCGCACAGGGTAAACCGGCTTCAGTTGGGTGTCGGATAGCCGCATTGCCTCTGATCAGGCATTGCAGTGTTTCAGCTACAAGGAGGAAAAGGTATGGGGAGATGGGATCCCCTTGACGCAGTCCTCGCTTGCATGGGAACCAAGGCCCCGGACATCCATTCACCAGTACAGCTGTTTTTGAGGAGCCAAGCACACTTTGCATCCAGCTGATCCACAGCTCATTAAACCCTCTTGCCCGCAGGACCGCAAACATGCCCGACCAGCAAATGGTGTCGAAAGCCTTGGCAAAATCAAGTTTCAGAGCTATCGCTGGCAGTCTTCTCTTGTGGCAAACTTGGACCAACTCAGCAGCATAAACAAAAGTGTCAGCAATTGACCTCCCTCTGATGAAGCCCGTCTGAGCAATGTCGATCAGCCTTGGGATTTCGTGTTGCAGCCTGGTAGTTAGGATTTTTGACAGGATTTTGAGACTGCAGTTTTGCAAGCAGATCGGCCTGAAGGAGCTGACATCAACGGCACCAATCTTCTTAGGGATGAGCACCATATGTGATCGGTTGATGGGATCTAAATCTGCCCGACAGCGGTCGAAAGCCGAGAGGAATTCCATGACTGCATTCTTTACTGAAGGCCATGCCGCTTTGAAGAATGCCGCCCAAAACCGCCCGCCCCCGGTGCACTACAGGTCTTCATGGCCCCGATGGCTAGCACGGCCTCTCGTGGGTGAGAAGGCCGCATAGAGGTCATCGTTCGCCGGTAAGCTTCAGCATAGAGGGCGTCGAGATCAATGGGCGAGGATGAACCCGGCGTTCCCATGATCGATTTGAAGTAGTCGATGAGGGCTTGCGTCTTCCAGCGTGGTCGACAATTTCTGTCCGATTGACCTCGATCTTTTCGATGAAGTTACGTCTCGGCGTTGAGTGGCATGCGCATGGTGGAACGCCGTGTTGGCGTCGCCTTCCTTGATTGCCGGTGTTTGCTCCTTTGCTTCCGATGCGCCGCCTTTGCCTTGGCGGCGTTCTCCGGCTCTTGTTTGGCAAGGTGTCTAACCCGCAGCTCAAGGTTGGAGAGGCGACGTGTTTCCTCGAAGAAATCGAAAAGTCGAATGATGAAAGTGCGATTTGTGAATGAGATGGTGTGGTGCCTCGTTACACCGTTTCCAAACCTTTATCGCGAGCGTCCGCCTTTGATGCATGCGGCCAGCGCACCGCCGTGGGCGAGAAGGAGCCTGTTGCCAAGCCGGTAGGATGGACGGTAGGAAGGTTTGGTTTTGGAGCCAATGTTTTTCAAACCGGAATGAGTTGGTCTTGGGAATGTTGGTGTTCTTTGTCAAGAGAAGGGGAGTGTGATCCGAGGTTGGGCGTGGGAGGGAGGAGAGGTGGCGTAAAGGGAGCGCCAAGTTGAAGTCGTTGTCGGTGAACACCGCCGAGCTTGGCAAGGACGGGGTTCGGTTGGCCATTCGCCCAAGTATACAGCGGTCCGAGAGCTGAACTTCGGAGATGGCAAGAGTTTGAATGGTGTTGTTGAAGGCCGAGGCTAAAGAGTGGTTGATCGGCCATTGTTTTTATCCTCGGGACAACGGTGAAGGTTGAAGTCGCCAAGAAGGATCCAAGCTGAAGAAATTTGCGGCTTTTAGGTCGAGTTAGGCTTTGGAGAAAGGGGAGTGAGCCACGGTGATCGGCCGGGCCATAGGTATTAGAGATTGTGAGATCCAGATTTGTGGCATTGCAAGAGAAGGAGGTGGTGAGGGTGGGGGGGTGAGAAGCATGTTGTTTAGAGAGAAGAGGGATGGGTTCCAGCAAGAAGAATGCCTCCCTTGGTGCCGTCGACGGCGAAAAGAGAACGAGTTTGCCAAAGTGGGCGCGGGAAGGAGCGAGCTTTGAACGAGGTGATCTCGTAAAGTTTGGTTTCTTGCAAACAAATGAAAGAAGCGTTCAGATTACAGAGCGCATGGCGCACTAGCTTGCACTTGTCCGAGTCTCTAAGCCACGTACATTCCGGGGAGACGAAATTACGGCCCTCGGCAATTCGCATTCATGAGTTCAAACCAAAGCACCGCGCACGCCCTTGCGCCCTGGTTGCACGAGAACGGAAAGGTAAATGAAAGCGGGGACCTAACGAAGCGACAACGGCAACGACCACAACACTATTCCCCGTCCGACAACAGAACTAAAACAAAAACACCGGCCTAAACCGATACAGCGCCACGGTGGAATCGTCCCTCGCGGCCGCCGTGGTGGTGGGCGGCCGCCGAGAAGGAGGAAGGATGTGGACCATCATGGCGCAGCACGGGCAAGCACTCGGCGCCCGCCGCCGCGTTGCGGCCGATGCCCGCGGCGGCCACGAGCTGCGAAGGTCCCGAGCCTCCACGGGGGAGGTTGTTGCGCGACGAGGCCCTTGGCCTTGACGTGCTTCTTGAGGCCCGGTGCAAGGGGAGAGCGAAGTTGAGCGGTGCCTTGCGTTGCACCGCCAGTGGTGGTGGAATCGACGGTTGGTCGGCGCCTTGGTCGCGGCCGACCGGGAAAGAGCGCGGCGGCGGCACCGAGGAGTGCAGCCGTGGCGGACGAACGCCCGTGCAGCGGTGCCGCGAGTGAGCCCGAACCCGAGCACGGCGATGGTAGGTGATGAGCGGCTTTGTGCGCCATCTCCGTGGCGTGGCGGGCGGCGGCGGCTCGCCGCCGCCGCCGGGCAAAGAGCAATAGCGGCAACGCCGGGTTCCCGAGCATCCTCGGTGGTGGCCGCCGGTGCCATCGCGCCCACCCCGCCCGCACCTCCGAGTCGGGAAGCCGCATTGTCGTGGAACGCCAGCTCGCCGTCCGAGGCGACCCCGGGAGGGGACACGAAGAAGCGGCGAGGGACACCGCAATGCCGAGCGTCTGCGCCCGCGGGCGGCCTTGGTGCGCCGCGCCGTGGTGAAGCCCCAAAGCGGCAGCGCGTGCGGCGGACCCTCGAGCACCCGCCGGGTTGAAAGGGATGTGAAGCGGGTGCGGCATCGGGCGACGCCGCCGCTTCCAGCGGAAGGCCCCGAAGTTGGGCCCCAAAGATGGGCCCGCCGGAGAGGAGGTCGCGCCCGAAGAACGGCGCCAAGTTGCCGTCGGCGCCCAGCCGGGTAGGAGCGCGGCCACACACGGATCGGGTAGAGACGCGCGCCACGACGCCGCCCCGCGACGAGCCGTTCTTCGAGGTGATCCGGCTCGCCGGAGCTCGAGCCCGGTCGCTCACCTCCGTGAGCAGGCGGAGGTGCTCAAAGTTGTCGGGCGTCATGCATGCAGTGGTCGATCTCGGCCACCTCAAGAAAGCCGAAAGAAGCATGCACGGATCTTCCTCTCATACCGGTGTTCATTGAGAAAATCCGCAATGGACACAAAAGCAAGCCAAGTGGGAGTGGAAGTGAACTCGTTGTTCGTTTCCTCAGGCTTCTCGAGGAGAGGACGTGGTGGTCGTGAGGCGATGGGACTCAGAGGGCGCGGTGAGTCCCTAGCGGCCAGAGGTTTCAGGCAGTATGAGATCATTGCACCCCGGAAGACGGAGCAGTCCACCGGAAGGAGGGCTCCACTTCCCTCGAGGGCGGGCGGAGGAAGGTGGTCACCGTGGTAGCGAGGGATCGGCGGTCGATCGAGGCGAACAGCAGTCGCTTCGGTGAGAGCCGGCCGTCGGGGAGACCCAGCGCCCACGCATCGTGCGGCGGCGCTGAAGCCGTCTTTGTCATTGAGCCGGGGAGCCGTTGAGGTCAACGCTCTCGACCTCCTCCTCCGAGCTCAACGGGGGCCCCGGTCAGGGAGGCGCGCAGGCCACGAAGACCGCGGGGAGTCAGCGCCGGTGTGGGGTGGCGCCCCGTGCGAGGACCGGTCGGAGGCGTCGCCGTCCCGCCTCGCGGAGGAGTCCGAGGAGGCGAAAGAGAGCGCGCCGTCGGCGAGCCCATCCGCTCCCGGCACAAAGCGGTTGAGGCACGGTTGCACGCCAGAGCGGGCGGAGCGACCGGGTGCTGAGGACCTCTCGACAATGGGCGGCGGGCTTGCCGGGAGGACGTCGGCCGCAGCCACGGCGCCGAGGACGACGGCGGCACCATGTTCTCCGGCGCGCAGCGGCGGAGTGGAGGCGGTCCCTCCACGGTTGGGCGCGGAGAAGGCAGGGTTCGGGAGCCGGCGTGGGGCGCAGGGCGGCGCCGTCGCTGGTGCGGGTGGGCGAGCGATGGGCGCGGCCGGGCGGCAGCCTGCGGAACATCCCTGCACCGCGATGCTCACGGTGGCGGAGCAGCGGCAGAGCCTGCACCGGACCGGGTCACGACAATCCCGAACGTGGTGATCGGTGGCGAGGCAACGGAAACAGCCTCTGGGGTTTAGGAGGGGCTTAGGGAGTTTGGTTGTTGGTTCTGGAGGCCGAGGGGGGGAGGAGGCCACTTCAAGGTAGGAGCGCCGCGGTTGTTGCACAATGAAGGCGGGGCGTAAAGGAGCGACGTGCGTTGTTGCTTCCAACAGGGAGACATGACCGGTCGCAGTGCCCCTAGGTCGCGGCAAACCGGGGGTAGGGTGCGGCGTGAGGAGGTGTCCGTCAGGTACACTCAAAAGATTTGCCGGCACACACCCGAGCCCGAACCGACCGTCGCGGAGTGCTTTCGGCCCGCTGGCGAAGCAGTGCCGTAGGGCCGTTGCGAGGTCAACCGGCATGAAGGCGGTTGTTGGGGCAGCCGTTGGCCAAGTTTGAAACGCAGCAGAAACCGGGGGGAAAGGAACAGTCGGCATGCGGCGTACGGCGTTCCTTGCCGCAGAGAAGGAATGGTGGAGGAGGAGATCTACGGTGCCGTAACGCAGTGCACCATGGACGACTAGAACGTTGGCGATGTTTTGGCTTGAAACCACGACCTTGAACACGCATTGGCCCGACGGACGACTCTGAGGCGACTTCGAACAAGGGACAAGCAAGCAATGCAATGCGTTCGAATGAAAAGCTTGTCGAAACGAGGGTCGCGAGAGGGAGGAGTGATCCGAGAGATCAGCTTGGGGGGAGGGATGGAGCGAGGAGGTTTGGTACCACGGTATCGTGTAGGTCGGCGAGGAGTTGGTTTTGAAGATCCTCCGGCAGCGAGACAAGAGGCGGCTTCAGCCGACGGCGGCTCGCGCTGATCGGCCGCATCACGGTGACGAGACGGTGGTTCAGGCAGGGTGACGGCCGGTCCCGGGAGAGGTTCCGGAAGCGACAGCAACAGGGGCGGGAGAGTGGATGGTGGTGGAGGACGGCGCCGTGGCGCCAGAGGAGGTGGTTGCAGGGACGGCGAGGGCGGTGGTGGTGAGCTTGGGTGGCGGGGAGGGGGTTGGAGGAGGTGGGTGTGGTGGCGGCGGCGGGGGGCTGCCGTCGCCCGAGGGGTAGCTCCCGTGAGAGACGAGCCATCTTCCAAGCTCACTCCCACTGCAGGTCCTATCACACCTGCTGAACTGAGCAACTATTTTTCATTTCTAAGGATTTTTGGCTGCCAACCTGCAATTCTAGTGCCATGTTGTAGTTCAAATGCTGATTCAGTAATTTTCTGCTTGAATTTGTGCACCATTGTTTCAGAGTTGTTTTCACCTCTGATGAATGAACATATGAATTTGTGCACCATTGTTTCAGAGTTGAATGAACATATGAATTTGTGCACCATTGTTTCCGAGTTGTTTACAACTGCACAGAGTGCATAGATGATAGAACATAATCACTGAATTAGTCTAAATTTGGCATGTACAGAACACTGCTTCTGTTTGGCATCAGTTCCTTACATATTGCTCTTGCTAAAAAGATTTGATTCATGATTCATGACTATGACTTCCTCCTGCATTTGGATTTGGAGTTGGTCTCTAGCTATATCAGCGGTCAGCATCTATTATGATGTATGTAATATGTACTAGTGCTTAATTATGGTGCATGTTGTGTTAAAGTCCTGCCTGTGATTAGCAGAAATAAGCTTATGCTGCTGCTTGCAACATCTGAATATTCTATCTTTCAAATACTCAATTATCACCTCTATAGCCGGTTGCATGAATATAATAGGAGTTATATGCAGTTGTGAATGGTCGAGTATCTCACTCTCAGCTAAGACTGTTCAGACCAAGGCGTAGTCTAGCTGTCCACCCTTGTTCTTGTAGGCCTTTGTCAATATCATTAATAAAGTTGTAGGTCCAAATCTAGTTATGCAATGCAATGAACTTTTCCACTTGTTTCATTGCCTGACTTTCGTGTATGATTTAGAATTCTGACTAGTCATGAATGGCCTTAACATGAGCACTGTTTGCTAGATTAAAGATTCATTCTGTTTTGTTACTGGACTAAATGTGAACGATTGTATTGTTGATGTATATGACCAAACAAAGATGTAGCCTGCAGAACTGAAACATGTCGAATTTGATCTTTTTCATGGTTGCATTTGCAGTTTTGACTGTTCAATAACTCGAGCGCTCTATCTCTAAACATGAATTACTGAAATGTTTTCCTTGTGCTGCAGCTCACTTCTCACCAGATGACAAGTACTCTCGCCAGCGGTACCTGTTGAAGAAGAGATTTTGACTTCTGCCAACCCAGAAGCATCAAGCCCTCAACTGTCCAACCACAGATGTTCAGGAGGAAATAATCTGTTATGGACTGTAGAGTAGTTATATGAGTAGAAATTAAACACTGCTATGGACAACTATGGTATTTCAGCAGCACATTAAGGCACAATATGTAATGCTATGTGAGTGGCAGATGGTGCTTCCTAACGTTGCATTGGTGTATCCGTCTGATCGTGCACACCTAAGATCATGTTTAAGTCCCTCATTGACTCCTCAAGTATGCAGTGTATTTGGTCCCCAAGCAATACTTGTTTTAGATCCTGCCTAACCGAACAGAAGATGGGGGCAGTAAGGAATCGTTCCAGGCAAGGAGTAGTTACAGGCAGGAAGTAGTGAAGACACATGGTTTGTGGCTGGTTGGTGGCCGGGGCTTGATTCCCCGGCGGGCTGGTGGCGGCGCCGTGCTCGGCACCGTGGGAAGACAAGAACGACAATAGGAATACGAGGAACAGTGCTCGGCCAGGAGCAAGAGAGATTAGATCTCAATCTCTGGCTAACTTCATAAAATATTTGGTTCGGGTACTTATACCCTCTCCCTAACAAACGTCTCCAAATATCTAGGAATTACAATTGATAATTGAAATGATAAATAAAATAATGAAGATCCTAAATCCTAGGATCTGATAACTGAATTCAGTCCTCGCCAGGCCGGCCTGGCCGATTCGCACGCCCGGCCTGACCGCCATCAGCTGCGCTGCTGTTGTGCTTCAGCCACTTCTCGGTTCCCTCCTCTTGTATACTTGGCCCGTCATAACATGGTTTCACTCGTTCCTGGGCTGGAAGGAATCAGTGTCTGGATTAGATTATTGGCAACGGAACGAGGCCTAAGTAATACAGACTTCCACACACGGATTGGCAAGATATATTGTGCTAGTTCCGAACGCCTGCTCACCAAAAAAAAAAGAAAAAAAAAGAAAAGAAAAATCCAAAGAAATAAAAAGGCAAAAATAAACAAGAATCCCATCAGCCACTAAGCACTAACAGCTGTGCTTCTTGTCTTCATCCACTGCCACTCACCGACAACACCTTCGCAGTAAGACGCACCGCGTTGCCTGTGACTTCAAGCAAAGCCATGGCGACATGGCAATGATGGCATTATCACCTCGCCGGGCAGCCAGCTCCCGATTTGATTCTGCGTTGATGTGCTGTGTGCCTCGAACTTGTGCCTTGCGAGCGGGAGGGAGTGGGGCTGTGTTAGGATCCGAGTGATCCTTAAGGATAACTGAATTGGAATTGGGTAAAATTTGGGGCTAGAGTAGCAAGAACAGAGGTGATCAAATTATCTAGGTGGTGGCAGTGATGAAGGCTGAAAGATGTCTTCATACTTAGAGACGAGCTGCTGCACTTCACTAGGAACATTGTCTAACTGCAGGCTTGCTTACACAGCCTTGTTCAGAGTTTGCTATGTGTGGGTCACTGTGTTTTGCGAGCGGTTTGAGTGACGTGGCAACGTGGCTCCACACAGAGAGAGAGGGGGTACCGATGGGCCGCCGGGGCTCACTCCGTTGCGGGCTGCTGGGCTGCGGGCACGGCCGGGTCGCCGCCGCCCGGCGGCAGAGCAGCTGAGCAGGGCGCGGCTGTCGCCGAAGTTGGCCACCACCAGGTCCACCACGACGGCCACTACGGCGGATGAGGCCACGTGGTTGCCCTTGTGCGCGTCGCAGCGGCAGGTGCCGTTGGCGGCGCCGACATCACCTCGGCGTCCATCCGCGCGAAGCTACGCTGCATCGCCGCGGTTCAGGCCGCAGCGGAGGCGGAGCCTGAGGTGTCGGCGTGCGAGCAGCCGTGGCCGTTGAACACCCCGTAGAAGTCGCGCCTCCCGCCGTCGTCGGCCTTGCCCTCCGCGGCGAACGCCTCGCGCACGGACACGGCGTCCTCCATCTCCCTCATGCGTCTCGAGCAGCTCCCGCCTCGAGGCTCCCGCTTCTTCGTGGCGTCGGCTGTGCCAGCTGCCGCCGCCGCGTGCTCACCCCCGGCCTCCCTTGCCCGGCGCTCCTGGGGCTCAGATCTGCGTGGCGGTGGCAAGCTTGTCGCCGGCAGGCGGGGTCGTCGTGGTGTCAGGCGACGCCGTCAACCCGATGTAGAACCTGGTAGCCGGGTACGCCTACGCCTCGCAATCGGCGTCGTCGTAAACGCGCTCGAACATCCCGGTGTCCAGCGGCCGCTTCAGGTACCCTGCCGGCGGGAACCCGCAGCGGCTTCCCGGGCCCGGTCGGCGGGAATGCCGTGCTCTAGGAAGAGGTCGACGCCGTCCAGCCACTCGTTGCCGAAGGGGCGGTGGACGCCGCCAGGTTTGGACCCGCCGAAGAAGGCGTTCCAGAGGTAGTCGAAGAGATCTAGCGCCTCCTGTTTGGAGGGGGGGAGTAGCCGGACCCGAAGCCGCCGATGGAGAGCGACACCGGGACGCCCTCGAAATGGCAGTGCTTGATACCGTCGCCGATGCTGAGCTGCGCGCGACGCCTCGGCGAAAGAGAGCACATGCAACGCGAAGGCCAACGGCGAGAACGACGAGTCTGCAAGTGCCGGGCTGCGCGTGCGTACGTGACGTGAGTGGCCGAGTGGGAGCCGCGGCCATGTATGCACGCGCCACGCACGCCACAGCCAACACGCACGCGCCAAGCGCCCGTGTCCTCGCCGCGCCCGCCACATGGTTGTCTGGGGCCCGGGCCATCGTAACACGTGGCCCGTGATGCCGCGACGTGGCGCCCACCCAGGCCACGCGCCCGCCAGCCGCTGCCCACCGGCGTGCCGCGTTGCGCGCTCGCCCGTGCGACCGGACTCCGGCCTCCCGCGCGCGGCCTGCGCAAGCGCCATCGAGTTTCGCATGCGCCCTTGCGCAGGCAGCGAAACTCGCGGTTGCCCCGGCCATGCCTGCCTCGCACCGCGGCCAGCCGTTGCCGATCTATCGGCGCGCTGTAGCGTAGCAGGAGGGCCCCGTGAACAGTTCCACGCCTGTGCGGCGGCGGCATTCATGTCGGGTAGGTTCTTGTTCCGGTCGTTTTCGCTTGCTTTGCCCGGCCGACGAAAACGATGTGATAAGTTTGACGACGACCGAGCTCATTTGATCAACGCCGGACGACGTACGTGTCCTGCCATGTTGAAACGTATGTAGATACATATAAACCCTGGCCCGGCACTGAACAAATCCTTAGCTGTCTAATGAAACAACAGGGAAATTCAGACCCGCATGAACAGAAAACCTCTACATGCTTACTTAATTGGCACACCCCGGCGCGACGACGTTGCACCCGAACGTAATTTCTTTCAGTCCATTTGCAAACTGCAAGAAAGGCCAACGGCCTCTATATGTGCGACTGTGCTGTGCCCCTGTCAGTCAACGATAGCCGATATCTAACTTGATAAAAGGGATCAACGTGGTCGTTTAGGCGGCCGGGGTCAGTGGAGTAGGAAGGGCCAGGTGTGTCAGACTTTGTTGCCGAAGCGATCACACGGTCCAAACAAAAGTCGCCAGCGGCACCGGAAAACGAGGACACCTGTGACATGTGCAGGAGCCCCGCTGGTGATCGAATTCGAACTGAAAACTATGCCAACGGCCAACACCTCTACTCTCACCTCTACTCGCCAAATCATCCTTGACACACATTTGAGCTTCTATATATAGAGTTGGAGAGAAATTTTACGGTGGATCGTCATGGGGGGAAAACATCTCGATCAACCATAGTTTTTTTCTCCAATATGTAGTACAAGATATAGGTATCATTGTATTAAGAAGAAAAGTTTAGACAAACATAACGCACTTATAACGAGCGGCCAACACAGCTATAGCGAGGTCATCATAACAGCAAGTCTCTCGATTGACCATAGTTTTGGAGACGAATAGACGACGTGTACTAGTATGTGAATGCATGCATGTGAGTATGTGATCCAGCGCGTGCAAAACAGCCAAGGAAGGTAAACCAACCGTTTTGATTTACATAGCTGGGAGAAGCTAAATATATCTGATTTCACAATTTTGGGGGTCAAAAATAGACTTTTTCGATGTCATCATTAACAAGCCTCCTGGCCTTTATTATACTATACTCAATGTTACAAGGCCGTGTCACGAACTCGGGGGCCCCGAGTTCGGACCGATAAGGCCAGTCTCAATGGGGTTTCATGAGTGTTTCATGCACATTAAATGCAGTGCCACATCAGCAAAATATCACTTTTTGCATGAAACCCTTAGGAGAGAGAAGGAAAGAGTTTCACCATGGTGAAACCTTTGGGCACTGTTTCACATGCGTTGGAAACTGTGTGAAACCCCCATTGAGATACAAATAGAGTTTCACCATGCAACTATACAATTAAACCATGCAATGAGAGAGAGGTTGTGGGACCCTTGAGCCTATGAAACGTGTATTGAGGGAGACGTCTTTTTCATGCCAAAGTTTCATATCTTGGAAACCGGGAGGTGAAACTCTCCATTGAGACTGGCCTAACCGGAATTAGAGTTTAGGTTAGGATCTACAAGAGTTCAGACTCGGAAAAGCAAGAATATCGAGGGACGGGGGAGCGGGAAACAAAGTTTTGATTGGATTCGAGTTATCCGGGTTCGATGCGCGGTTCTTGCAGCTCACGGGCGTTATATATGCCAGCCGATCAAGGCGTTTACAAAACGTTACTGAACCAACCCAACACATGCTTATCTATATCTATACATATTATAATATTAATATACCTACAGAAGAAATTTCTGCCGTCCACCCCCTCCTTGGTCCAGCCTTCTAGAAGTTCTTTCCCGCAAGAAAGAGTCCATCAATCAATAAAACGAATTTAGAAAGGAACTCCTAGAGTCCAACCCCTCTAGCGTCCACGCATCCTCGGAGTCCAAGCGCGTCGAAGGGAAGTGCGCGCAGATCCGGGCGTCGGCGTTTGCGGAGTCATCGAAACCAGCGGGCGGCCCAATCCGGGGAACATCGAACCATCGGCGACTCGGTTGCGCGCGAGGTTGAGGCCATGCGGCGTTCGTCGCCATCACGCACTCGGCCACTCGCGGTCGCGGGCTCGCGGGCGTCTTTGCCCGTCTGGCGTCGCCCACTCGCCCTCGCCGCTCCCTCCCCAAAGATCGCGCGGTGTGCGGAGGACGGTCGGACACTACTACCTAAACAATTTTTGGTGGCGGTCAAAAAAACATTTCCGGTGGCAGTCCAGCGTAGGGTCACGGAAAATGCCCGATTTTTCGTGGCGGTCAAAATGCCCGCAATGGTCAATAATAATAATTAAAAAAAGCCGGATCCAGGCCCAAATAGGCCCGGATCCTGGGCTCGCAGCCTAGGGTTCCCTGCCGTCATCGGTGGAGGCCGTCCACGCGCGAGGAGGGCGAGGCCCGCCGCCGCGGCCGAATCCCGCTCGCCGGGCGCCCGCGGCGGATCCCAGCGCCACCGCCCTTGGGACGCCGGATCCCGACCGCCGGAGCCGACCGGACGTCGAATCCCGCCGCCGCGGGTAGCCCGCCGCCGGATCCCACTCGCCGGAGCCGCGCAGACGGCCGGATCCCGCGCGCTCCGCCCTGACGCCGGATCCCGGCCGCCGGAGCCACGGGACGCCGGATCCCGACCGCCGGAGCCACGGGGACGCCGGATCCGCCGCCGGACTCGGGCGCCGCCACCGGGGAGGGCGCACGGCCGGCGGGAGTGAGGGGAGGGAGTGGGCCGCCGGCTTGGGAGTGGAAGACGGAGAGAGGAAGACGGAGGGGGACGGTCGGCTCAGCCAGAGGGAGAGAGGGAGTCGGGCCGCCCTACCGCCGGCTTCGAGGAGTGAAGTGAGGGAGAGGAAATGAGTTGGAGTGAGGAAACCCTAGTCCAACTTTTATATATGACAAAGCATCGTTATCGGGCCAAAGTGGGCTTTTATTTGCTAGGGTTTGCTGGTTGTATGGGCCTTATTTACCATGGCGGTTTTTTTAATAAAAACTGCCACGGTTAATTGATTTACCATGACGGTTATAATAACCGTCACGGTTAATAAAAAATAACCGCCACATTTAATCATACTATTAACCATGGCGGTTTTTTAAAAGCCCGCCATGAAAAATGATTTTGAAGTGTCCTGTAAAATCAATTCTGTAGTAGTGGTGAAAGGTCCTAAATGGCTAGAGGGGGGGTGAATAGCCTAATAAAAATTCTACAAAAACACTAGAGCAACTTGTTAGTAAATAACAAAGCGTAAATGTGTTTGCTCTAGCTCTACTTGTCAGCAAGCCTCCTATTGATAATTCTAGTTGCTATAGTCTCTAATTCACACACAAGGGCTAAGTCACTACTTTACCACTAGGTGAACAAGCTAATTACTCTAGCAACTAAGCAAGTCTACTCAAACTACACTAGCACAAGATATATGAAAGTAATGCAAGAGTGTAGAGGTGATATACCACAATGTCGAGGTTAGTCAATCCAATCACCAAGGATAAAACAATATGATAACCAATTCGAAGCCAATCACCGAGAGACAAATGGAGACACGAGATTTAACCCGAAGTTCACTTGAGCACCCTCAAGCTAATCTCCGCAGCCGACCTTCTCACGTGTGGGTCAAGGTGGAGCTCACTCCAAGCCAATTGCCTTTAGGCTTCTTGCACCCAATGCAAATGAGAGGTACCCAAGACACGAGCAATAGATTACTCACACTTTGTCTTCCCGACGAGGAGTGTGTGATCCTCTCACAAATCACCGGAGGTGGCCAAGAACAAACACCTTCTCTTGCCAACGCCTCCACCAATCACCAAGCCGGCTAGGAGTGGTGCTCTCTAAGAGCAACAAGAAAACCACCGGCTCACAACGATCCTCAAGCGCCACTAGATGCAATGATCAAAGCAAAGTGCACTTGAATCACCTCAACTCACTAGAATGGATGCTCTCAAGCAAAGGAGTGAGGAGGAGGATGAGTGCTCAGCTCTAGAGGTGTTAGGAATGATTTCAAGTGTCCAAGAGACCTCCCATGGCCGGCCAAAGGGGTATAAATAGGCTCCACCTAAAAATGGAGCCGTTGGGGAGGAACATGCAATTCCTGCGGGCCGACCGGACGCGCCGACCGGACTCATGCATGAGTCCGGTCGATGAGTCCGGTCAGAAACGACAAACCCAACTAGCCAAAAATAGAACCCCTTCGCATGCGTCCGGTCGGGGAATCATGCGTCCGGTCATGCTTCCGGTGCATGCGTCCGGTCACTCCTCGGCCGAGACTCCAAAAACATGCTCTCAGTAAACTCGACCGGAACCACTCACCGGAGCGCCCGGTCGGATCTGCATGCTTCCGGTCGGCGCGCCCGGTCACCGGCCCCGGCCGCCCCGAGCCGCGAAATTCCGTCGTTGTGTTGCCGTTTCTTCGCCTTTGCTCCAAACCGACTTCCGTCACTTGATTCTTGTTGCCGACACGTCGAAGAACACCCCGACACCATGTGTTAGCATTTTGAAAACATTTTCCATCAAGTATGGAGTTAGCTCTCTAGGTTAGAATGCATGCAAATGATTTTGAACCTAGAGGCACATGAGGATCGATATGTACGATAGTTTTCCCTCTTTATAGTACGGCTTATCGATCCTATAACCACTCACACCCTCTATGGTGTCTTGAGTGTAAAATCAAAATGGCCCTATGATATACCTTTGCCTTGAGCCCATTTTGATCCTCGAAACACGCCAAGATGCGCACTTGATCATCAATTGGATCACCTTGACCCATTCACCATGACCACCATGCACCATCCTCGGCTTGACCAATCTCCAACTAAATCAAACACTTAGCATAGAGAGATTAGTCCTAAGGATGTCATCAATTAGCCAAAACCAATCTAGAGATCTTCAAGTGGGACACCGATCGTTAATTCGTGAGCGAGCATCGTCGCACTTACCGTGAGACGTGGAGCGTGCACCGATCGTGTGTTCTCCCTCCTCCCCCGTTGTCTTTTCGATTTGTTGAATTGTTAATTGCTGAATTTTCGATTTGTTGAGAAGGCACGGAAGGCTAATTGCTGATTTTTTTTTTTAATCTTTTTTAGTCCTTAAATTATGAAGAGAAATAGAGATATTTTCTTCAAAGGTAACAAAGATGATATAATTGAGACATTCATGTCATTGAGAAAGCGCGGATAAATAAGTAATAATATTGTAAGTCTCTCATATTGTTATATTTTGAAATATTTGTATTTCATTTGGAAAATTTATATCAAGATTTGACTTTATTTTAACGAATTGTAATATGGTTTTTAATGGTTTATAGAATTGTATAAGAATTCTTTTACCTAACAAATTATCATTTAAAGACATAATGACCATTTACCATTCACATGTTTTGTAAAAGTAAACAAACTATTTTGGTCGTTCCAAACTTCCACCATTGTATAATAGATAAATATAAAAACTTTTATCCTTGTTGATGTAATTAGATTAATTAAATATAAAAAATTCTATTCTTAATTTGTCGATCTAATTTGATCAAAAAAATATTAGTACTACATAAAACGATTGATGGCCTAACTAATTAATAAAAGCTGAAATCTTGATTCATTTTCTTTATCTCCCATCGTAACGCACGGGCATATTTGCTAGTCTATATCTATATCTATACCTAATATTAAAGAGCCACGCCACCCAAATTTCGCCCGCCACTTCCGACGCCGAATCCGAGAGCGTGGTAATAAAGCGAGAAAAATGCGGTGTTCTCGCTTTTGCCCCTTCGCTTTTTTCTCGCCCTCCTCGGCCCTAATCCCCTTCGGACTCGATTGCGTGGCATAGGGTCGGGCAAGTCAAAAACGGGACATACTCCTCATCTCAGCCCTCCAAAACAAATCCAAAGGTCACTTTTGTTGGGCCCACAAAACATCCGGTTCGGGGGCCTACGGGCGGGAGACGGAGCGAACGGCGGCAAAATCCCGTCCCCAAATCACGCCGCGTCGCCGCCCCGGCGGCGCGCTTCGCTCGTGCTTGCCTCGACCACGTTCGCCGCCACCGTGAGGAGCCGAGGAGGCCGCCAGACATCGCCGAGCCCGCCCGCAGAGGCCGCAGCGAAGCGGCTCGCCGCCGGGTCGTCGCCGCCGCCGGAGGCCGCCGGTCGCCGCCGCCGCGGAGGCCGCCGGCAATGGGCGGGGGTCGGGCATGGACCCCTACCCCCGCCGCCGCCGTGACTGCTGCCACGACCGACCGAGAGGAAGGGGACAGGGCGCCTCGACGGCACCGACGAGCCTGGTACCGCCGCATTCTCTTCTTTCAAACAATGGGTTCTCTTTTGTTCCGAACTTAATATTCTTTTTGGAAATACTATGAAAGCTCTCCCCGTTAGCTTTAGCTTTCAATTGTAGGAGATTAAGGATCTATGAAACAAAAAGGAATTTGTGAACATACAAATATTTCTCTGTACCGAGACATTGTTGAAATGTGTGTCCCTTCCATGCAGAGACGTTTGCATTCCCCTGAGGCAAAGTTCTACTGCAAGAATGTAGAACACATCTTGTGGTCACGAGTGAATTACAACATTTGGGGTAATTGCTGACCTATTTTGTTTTACAAAGATGCTTATACACATGTTTTGTTCTACAAAGTTCCTAGATGTCCCGATTATTGCATTTTGGATTTTTTTTTTTCCAGAAATTTGAATATTGTGTAATTGAAGGCAATGACAGAAGTTGATAGGAACATACCTGAAGTTGGTGAAGTTGATAGGAACATACCCGAAGTTGGTTTGAGGTTCAAAAATCCGGATGAGGGTTGGCAGTTTTGGGTGGCATATGGTGGCCGTAGTGGCTTTGATGTGAGGAAAAGATGCACAAATGTAAGCAAAATGGATGGTAAGGTGACTTCATGCAGATATGTTTGTTCCAATGAAGGTTATAGAAGCAAAAAGCAAACAACACATGTGACAAAGTTTTTTTAGAGCTGAAACAAGAACGGATTGCAAAGCTCGAATGGTTATGACATTGGATCGAGGTGCAGGAAATTATGAAGTCACCGATGTTGTGCTTGAACACAACCACCTACTCCACCTACCAGAGACCTTCCATTTGATGAAATCACAACGAAAAAATTTCAGAACTTCAAGCTTTTGAAATAGAAACGGTGATGATTTCGGTATTAGGCCAAAGGCTGCCCATGAGTTGGCCACTCGTCAAGTTGGTGGACCACTTAACCTTAGCTATACTTGTCGTGACCGCAAAAATTATTTGTAAAGCGGCGTCGCCGAGGGAATTAGCTTTTGGACAAGGTGAAGTATGTTGAAGTATTTTCATGACAAAATTGCCTGAGAACCCATCTTTTCAATATGCTTTGCGGTTTGGACCGTGAGGAGCACATAACCAACATATTCGGGCTGATGCTAAGATGGTCCTTGACTATGCACACTTTGGTGACGTTGTCACATTTGACACAACTTTTGGGACAAACAAAGAATATAGGCCATTTGGGGTTTTTCTTGGGCTCAATCAGTTTAGAGAAACCACTATTTTTGGTGCCGCACTTCTATTTGATGAAACGAAGCATCATTTACATGGTTGTTTGAGACTTTTCTAGCTGCACATAATGGAAAGCAACCTAGAACAATTTACACGGATCAAGATGCAGCAATGGGGAAAGCTATAAAGATAGTATTCACAGAATCGTATCATGGACTGTGCACCTTTCGATAATGCGAGAATCTTTGTCAAGCATTTGTCTCCAATGAAGGGTACAGAGGAAGATGAAGCTAAAGAGAAAGACGAAGGTGAAGAGGAAGACGAAGGCGAAGAGGAATCTCACATACTCTATGATTTTAGTGCTTGTATGTTTGGGCTACGAAGATGAAGCATCATTTGAAGAAGCATTTCAGATTATGAGATCCAAAGTTCATAAGCAAACTTGGTTAGATAGCATTTACAAGGTGAAAGAAAAATGGGCTGAATGTTATATGAGAGATGTCTTCAGTTTAGGAGTGAGAAGTACACAACTAAGTGAGAGCTTCAACAATGCATTGAAGAACCATTTGAAATCAGATTTTGACATCATTCGATTTCTAAAGCACTTTGAGAGGTCAGTGCAAGACAAAAGAGATAAGGAACTAGAGTCTGAATTTGAGGCAAGGAAGAAGCTACCAAGAAGACTAATGTCCACACCTATGCTGATTCAAGCAAGCCAAGTGTACACTCCAGCTATTTTTGAAGCTTTCCAAGGGGGAATATGAAAGATCCATGGCTGCCTGTGCTAGAGTTTTGGATGGAGAACACAAATATCTTTGTTGCTGTTGGGAATTTGCTTGGTGAGCTAAGTTCTGATGTGGAGTACATAGTGATCGGTGATCTTATTAACCAAAATGCTACATGTAGCTGTAGAATGTTCGAAAGGACAGGAGTATTATGTGCACATGGTCCGAAAGTTCTTGATCTAATGAATATAAAGAAATTGCCACCACATTATATCTTAAAGAGATGGACTAGAGAAGCACGACCGAAATATACAAGATAGGCAAGGAAGGAAGATGGTAGCAAATCCAAAATTGGAAGCTCAACTACGGTACAAGTATATGTCTCATAAGTTTCACAATTTGGCAGATAAAGTAGCTATCTCTCCGAATGTTGTGTACTGTTGGAAAATGCACTTGATTGCCTTTCTATACAGCTAGAGGAGAAACTTAATTTACTATCTTCTAGTGGTACAAATGAGCCATGTGAGGATAAGGAAAATGTTGACCCAAATGTGCAGCAAATGGAGGATTTTAGTGCTGCACAACTCAAGAAGAAGGAGGTTCAGTCAAACAAGTCAAAGAGAGCTAAAACTTGGCTTGATAAGCTATGCAAGGGAAAGCGCAAGAATCCTAAATCTGCAAAACCAACAAAAAAAAAAAAGGAGTAAAGGTATAATATATGATCTACTCATCATTGCATGTTGTTGAAAAAAATTGCTTAACTAATGAATTGACCTTTTATTGGCAGCAACAAAAGAAAAATGATGGTTCACAGCCACATGTAGAAGTGAAGGATGATGACAGCCACAAAGAAATGAATGTGGAGGCTGAGCAATACAATATCATTACCAATTTTACCCAGCTTGTGACAGCACCAACTTATGATGATGATATTCTCTGTAATCAAGATTTGTTCTAGTCTTTGCAAGATGGTTAGATGGCTTTTGAACTGTCTTTTGTACAGGATGGTTAGATGGCACTTGGACAGTATGGTCAGATGGCTTTTGGACAGGATGGTTAGATGGCTTTTGTATAGGATGGTCAGATAGCAGCTTAAGATAGGGCTAATTATAGTATTTTGTGGTCTCTATTTAGTATTTTGGACAAGGATAACTATAGTATTTTATGGCCAAATTGTACAAGTGAAGGCCTACCCTTAGAATAGTTGTTTTATATGAACATATCTAATATATTATCAACTTATATATGTTTGTTTTCAAGTTTGTGTGGTCTGAATGGTCCTGTTATTATTATCTGAATTGCAATTTGTCATCTCTTCATCCATCAAATGTGGGGATATGCTGTCAAAATTTTTAGAAAATAACATTGCAGAAGTTCTGTGGCCTGAATGCTCCCAGTTTCATTCATTCAAAATGACAGGATACATGAGTCATACAACTAAAAAATCAATCTCATTCAATTTGTGCAACTGCTGTTGATGACACCTTTCTCTTCATGACAAAATCAAAGATTACAGATCAATTTGCCCAACGCTCACAGTTCCAAACACTAGCAATTCAATTCGATTCATCAGAGCAGATCTACATAGCAGCATGGACTTGCTTGACAGGGCAGGACTGAAACAACGTCATCTGCTAGCTGCCCTGCTTCACAGCGGCGGCAGTGATTGCCCACCCACGCGAGGGCAGGCCCGGTGGTCGTGCTCCACGCGCCTCCACTCGCGCGCGCAGGGCCAGCACGGCCATCTCCAAGCGCTCGGCGACGCTGAGCCTCCACTTCACCAGTGCGACGGCGCCCGATCTCCTCCCCAGCCTCTTGCGGCGGCGCCCGGCTGTCCCGGCGGCCTCCCATCTCTCCTGCCTCGGCGGCGGCGCCCTCCCAGCTACCTCGCTGCGGCGGCCGTACACTCCCGAGGCGAGCGGACGTCTGACGCGAGCGTGCGATATGGACGCCGTAACCACCTCCGTTTCTCCGTTTCCATCCGTCTACTGCGGAAGTGGAATTTTTTTCCCATCATGCGGGCCCAACGAAGGCAGCCATTGGATTCGTTTTGCAAGGTTGAGATGAGGAGTATGTCCGGTTTTGACTTGCCAGCCCTATGTCACGCAATCTGAGTCCAATCCCTTCGCTCTACCTCAAGAAAAAAACAGATGGAGACCGACACGGAGGCAGGAAATTTCAGAGTTGGAGACCGATAGGGAGGCAAGAAAATTTTCCCAAATATTAAACGGGAAACTCATCATCAAATCAAAGCCACAACATGCCCACCACGAACCAGACCAGACAAAATCCAAAGAGCGCTGAGTTGAATCTAGGCCACCGCAGAACAAATCAGAAACCGCCGGCTCCTCCGGTATACTGCCAAGCAAGCACTGTCGAATCTAAGATCCGTGCATCTGAATCGAGGCAACCAAGGAAACCAAGACCAAATAGAGGACAGAGAACTCAGACCTACCAGCGAAGTTGTGCTGCAGACGGAAGGGGATCTTGAAGCTCACATATGACATTGTCCATGGATGGAAATAAAACAACAAACACATAGAAATTTTAATCCATCGGCTGCCGATATACAAATTTCCAACAATCAGCGACAATGCCCTTGTGGCTCTCGCCCTGTCAGCGACGAGGAAGCTGACCCAAACTTGTCAGCGAGCAGATCCAGCGTGGGGGCACCTGGAACCGCCGTTGCCGCACTACAGCCACTTGCAGAGGCTGCAGCTGGGAGGGAGAAGGTGTGACAACCATGGAAAAGAGAGGGGGTCGGTGAAGGTACGGCGTCGCTGCGTGGGTGAGGAGGGAGAGGAGCATGAATGTATTGTTTCGGGCTCCACCTTGCAAGGCTCGCCTCGGCAGCAATACTATTTGGGGCAGCTCAGTTGTTGAGGTGAAAGATAGAGAGAGGCAGCTGTCTGGTTGGGTTAAGCGGCCGGCACCGTTTGCTCGTAGCCAGGAAGGGTGAAGAAGGGCAAACGGATGTTAGCTGCCAGAAACGAGCGTGCTATGCTGGAATCTAGCTACCGCGCCACATGAACCTCACGATACAAAACTAGAGTTTTGTTTGGTCCACAGAGTTCTTATCAAACACATGAATCGATGGCGCCCAGCTCCCCAGCTGCTCACGGAAGGACAAACTTCAGAGTTATTACATCTACGAAAGCAAGCACCTTGTGAAAAAAAAATATTTTCTTGCTTTTGGTATGAAATTCTCTTCTTCAAACAGAATAAAAACTCGGCTAAGCTAATATTGTACTATCTTTGCCCCAAAAAAAAATACAACTATATAATTATGTGCCAGTTAAGAAGGTTCACGTTTGATCAAATCAGTTATTATGAAAAATACACTTTATTATTTATTTCATATATCTTAAATGAAGGTTTCCCGAGCGCCGCTCGCAAAGATGGGATGTTTGCCGATTGCTAGGTTGTGGCTCTCGGCAACAGTTTTTAAAAAAAAAGAAAGAACAAAGCCACTATGCCGAGGGTTAGATTGCAAAAAAAAAAAAAAGGAAATACTTTGCTGAGCGTCGTTGGCTACGCTTGGTAAAGTTACGGTCGACGGCGCCGGCCGTGACGGCGACTTTACTTTGCCGAGCGCAAGCCGTGACACTCGGCAGAGCCTTTGCCGTGCGCGGGAGTAGGATGCGCTCGGCAAAACTTCTTTGTCGTGCAATTTTTTGCCGGACGAGCGTGAAAAAGGCTTTGCCGAGCGCATCCGGCGCTCGGCCGAGCTCACGTAGTGGCCACAACAAGGAGTACATTAATTCCATAACAAGTCATTAACAAATCGTATTATCATAGTATAAAGTGTTTTTGTATTTCGTTACTCTCTTTGATGTCAAAGTAGTGTCTAGCCATGGTATAAATCGAGTCCCAAGATAAATTAGATCCATGTGCGTCCACAAATGCTATACAGTTCGATTCGAGGATGAATTGTCTAAGTAATTATACAACAAATTATACATCCCGTTGCAACGCACGGGCATGTTTCCTAGTACCTACTAATAAAGAGAGAAAATTTCTTATCCACCTATTCTTTGGGTCTGCCGGTGCAGTCCATACCCCGTGTATCGCTCTATCTCCCTCCGTCATACGTATACGAGTCTGTGTTTAGGCGTCCAGCCCTCAGAATCCAATAGAGATACGAGTTCCTCTCTACATTCTGCCTCCTTCTCCTGCGTGGTTACGAGACATAAGGAGGAAGGATTAAATTTCTGAGAGTCCGTCTCCAACTCCAACCGACCCAATCTGTTGAGGAAGTGGATATCCCGTCGTCGACGCTGAGGTCTGCTGGGTCTTGGACCCTTACCTGATGGTGCAGCAGCTCTGGGAGTCCGAGTCCCTCAACTACGAGCTGATGGCGGTCAGGGTGCAGCTGCAATAGTACACGGTGGAGATCCACTAGAGCAGCAAGGACATCAACACCGGCACCGGGAATGGGATGAACTAGATCCTCGCTCTGCTGGCCAACGTCAGGAACGTCGTCATCTTGGCCAGGGCGTCATCGAGTCTTTCATTGCCATCTCCATTACTAGCGCACTACCAGCGAATTGAGCAGCTCTGCATGCTGTAGCTGTAGTCATATTGGACTGGACATTATATTAGGTTCCTCGTGCTGGTTGCAACTGGGAAGGCTTGGGCGAGAGAGCATCGATACTTTCTTCTTCAATTTAATTCTCCTCTTCTTTTATATATATAGATAATATTATTATTATTTTACTTTCCTACTATTGTACAGAAAATGTTGATAAGAAATATGGAGAGAGGGAGAGAGAATAGAACAATGCACATAACAATGATCATTACTACACTTGACTAAAATAAAATATGGAGAGATAGAAAATAGAGAAAATAAAATAAGTCGGGTCTAACCTAATCAAATTCATTACTACACTTGATAAGTTATTTTTAATAGAAGTAAAAATTCATAATAATGCACAAGTATACTAGCTTTTATTTTCTGAATTTAAGATTGTTTCCATGATCCCTACGTTTTAAAAAGCTTGCACCAGTTAAAGCAATGTGACGAAAATAAAATTTTAAGATCAACAAAGAAACATGACATAATAACTAATCTATGAGCTTCGCAAGTTCATGCGTTACAACGTGTGTCAAGGCATGATACAAAGGATGGTTAAACCAACATGTTAGAACGTGTGTCAAGGCATGATATAAAGTGGTTAAACCATGTTGGAACGTAAAGCAGAATCATTGAATTTTTTAACTACAAATAATCCAGTTTTTTATCATAAACCCGCAGAAGAACGCGACGGGCGTGTTTTCTAAGTATTAATAAAACGAGAAAATTTCTCGTGTGTGGGACGCCGAACCCTCCTTAGTCATCGATTGACATCAATGGTTTAGATCGACTATCGTTTTTTTTCACCTCCTTTTCCGCCTCCCCTCTAATCTAAAGTGGCTAGTTTCAAAAAAAAAAAAAAAAAAAAAAACCTAAAGTGGCTCGGTCTCGTCATGACCTACGGAAAAAAAATAACTCGTGTGTTTTTTTTTCTCCGAGATGGAAACGTTTTCCCGTGAAAGATAGTTTCCGTTCAGTAAGTTTTCCTTTTCCCTTCCCTGAATGGTTATGTATGTGACTTTTGCTTATTAATTATAACAAAAAAATAAACTACGGTCACGGGTGCTTCAACTCTTCATCTATCTCTAATCTACTTGTTCTGCAAGTGATGAGAACAAGCTCTCGGTCATGTGGGTCCCCTAGGCATCGGATCGGCTTCGTACGTCCGTCCAAGCGAAGTTTGGGATAACGGTACATAGAGAAATAAACTAAGTAAAATAAAGGAGTAAAATAGAAAACAAACAGAAAAAAATAAATACAATTGTAATGTAAACCCTTTAATTTTATTAGACTACGATGAGAATTTTATCAGAAGTTTATCAAACATTTTTCTACAACATCTTCTGCCCCACCCATACACCACGCTTGCTACATATACTGATGCTGGCAACATCGTCGAAGCGAAGAGTTTCTTCCGTCAGTCTTGTTTCTTGCATCCTTCGTATCCTATACATGAGACAATGATCATATATAAAAGTTATCACAATTCAAATCTAGCAATGATGTATTAATCCGTTTGCAACGCATTACATGTATATTTCCTAGTCTACTTATACTCTACTTTTTTTACTAATAATCCATCAGTTTGAACTTTTCTAAATCCACCCACTAATTTGTACCTCATAGTCATTAGTAATGCTAAATACACCAACAAAAATGTACCCAACCATAGTCAAAAAAATTCAAATGAATGAACATGATTCACTCTAACCTCCTCTTTCTCTTACTCACTCAGATCTAACGGTCCAGATCACTGGGATCAGTCCTCATCACTCACCCCTCGCCCAGGCTCCGGCACAAGCCCCCATGCCCGCGACTGTTGCGTGCCCCGCCGCCGCATCGGCATCGCGGCCAGCATCGGGCCTGGACGCTGCTCCTTCACCTCCTCACCTTCCTCGACATCCCACACCCGCCGCTGCCCATCGCGCGGCCGTCCTGCCTGGGCCGACGCCGCAGCACCTCCACTGCCGCCGGTTCCGTGGTTGCGGCCGGCGAGGCCGTGCAGCTGGCCCCAGCTATGCCTCCCAGAAGTGGCCGGGCGCCGCCAGGATGGGCAGACGGGCGCCAGGAGCACCGACAGGTCCGGCCGTGCGCCGCCGCGCTGCTCCTCCAGGAGGACCGCCATGGAGCCCGCGTCCACACACTGCTTGGCGTGAGGGACCAGCCGTCAGGGCCGGGCGCCGGGGCCGGACGTCGCGTGGACTGCGCCTCCCCTTCTTCTTTGCTGCCATTGCCAGGTCAGTGCTTCACTAGCTGGCGCTTCAATCATCGTTTAGAGCTTCTGTCCCTCACCTGAATCCCACCTGGCCGGCAGTATCATTATTTGTTGAAAAGATGTTAGAATTTCCGTCCCTTTTGGCCACTGATCATGAAGCAACGATTAGTTGTGCAAACAATGATGCCCTTGTCCTTTCATATACTGACCTGAGCACTCTCAGATAGCAAGTTTGGACGCCGTGTATAGCCGAAGCCGGACGCGAGCGCCTCCAATTGCCCCACTCCAGTCCGCCCCGACCACCATTGCGAACCACGCATGCCGGCAGTACAGGACGCCGCAAGCCAGAACAGTAAGTATTCTTATTGCAATTATCATTAGTGTAGGAGATAATACTTGATGAGGAACTGAGGACGCTTGGGTACTATTTGTTTACTCTTTCTGTTCTATAGACACATTATTTATTCCTGGGCCTATATGCTTTATAGATGAGATATCCTTTCTTTTAGTTAACTTCTCTTATGCCACCAGTATGGCATGCTGCAACGGAGTCTGTGCTATACCACATTTTTGGGCTCCAGCTTGACTATCCTTTGATTGTTCTTGTTCTCAGATGCACTCTCAAGTTGCTGCTGATGGGAATTGCAGGAAGGAGTATTAGCAGGATCAAAAAATCGTCGTGGGCAAGTGAGTTTTCCCTCCAGTTTTAATTTGTTTACTAACTTGAGTGTGAATGTCATGTGGTCAGCGATTTTCATGTGCACAGTGCAAATGGTACTGCATCTAGCTTGGTGATTTAAATGCATCAGCAGGTTGAAGGTAGCAGTGGTGGAGCGGCCATCTGGTGGCAAGATGAGTTTGAGATTATTGACATAAAAGAGGATTATAATATGATTGTTTGCTGGCACCACCACAACTTTGGAACAACTCAGGAACTCAATTAGGGGCACTTGGCACCTATGATTTTTCTCAACTTTGCACGTTAGCTGTTATGAAACTTGATGATTATGTTTTAATTATTTTAGATTTGGAAAAAAAACTACTGTTTTTGTTGCCAAGTTCATTGTGGGCATGGGATTTCACCAGCTTGTCAGCCTCTGACAGCTGGGCTACATCGATCAAACCTCCAGGTTCTTAGCATCCAGTAAGCGGTAGCTTCACAAGTAACAGCAAGAACAGAGGGGCTCTCAAGCTCAACGTCGAAGGCATGTTGGCTTTGTTCTTGATCACGGCAATTATTTTCCTTAACTATTTCAACCTACTTATTAATGTGCTTTAACTGGACTGATATTATGGTGTGCAGATTTCTGAAAGCAAGGAAGTTAAGCAAAGCAAATATGGATTGACAGTGGTGGAGAGAGTATGGCACTGAAACGATTGTAGAGGTTAGTCGCTGAGCTTAGTCATAACTCATAAGAAATTGCTAAATTGAATTAGAAAAGTTTTTTTATGAACAGAAATGCAAATATCTCTTGGTGCAGGACGCATCAAGCTGGCCTCGACAGAACTGCGCCCTCGCACGGGGAGAGGACAAGAGCATTCAGGTGGAAGATATATAAGTTCAATCTCTGGTTTAGGCGCTTTGGAAGCATGTTATATTCTGAGGTTTATGCCTCAGTCTGTAGATTGATCGTCTCGCAGTCCTGCACGGGAGGAGGTGAGGAGATGTCGCAAGCTGCCGGAGCTGCCCATCCCGCAGCCGGTAATACTACAGCTAAACTTTCATCATCTGACCTGGTTAAGTGTAAGTGTATTTTTTTGTGTGCAAAAATCAAATGTGACTGCTGCTGGTTGGATTGAAAATACGCCTTGGTGCTGCATATAAAGTATGGTTTTGGGTGCTTCATATCTCTGTCTTTCACCTTTACAATCTTGTTGCCTCCGAGTTTCTTTTCTTCTGAATGTAAAGGGCAGACTGGTTTCTTTCATGGTGGGAATTGGATCGTTTTTTTTTTTTTTTTTTTTGAGAAATAACCTGTGAAGTTCGACAATAGCAACTGTAGATAATTAACAATGATAGCTATAGAGGTATGAGCTTCAATTCCTTTTACACCTCTCTTGCTGTTTCTTTCTTGATTGGAATATATTGGGTGAATGAATAGTTGCATCACCAGAGTTGTCTACCTAAACCTTTATTTCTGTATACAAAAGCTGAATACCAAATGGTTATACTGTTGGCATAATGCTGGTCCAGGCTTCTGGCTACTATATATGGAACAGTGAAGTCCTTGATGTTTAATTAATCGGTTGCTTATAAATTGTTTCATTTGTAAAAGGAAAACTCCTATTATTATTTCACCATGATGCTACAGGTTTATGTAATAGGATCTACATGCTGATTTTTGTTACTTGGTTGTTCATGTTCAGGGTTAAATGATCTACTGTTGCAGCAAGTGTGCCAGCAGTTTCACAGCCTATGGTCTGCTGATCTGCTCCTTTCCACATTTTTATTTCCATGGCCCTTCTATATGCACAGCTTGGTCCTGCAGCATTAGTTGGCGACTTTTATGTGCATTCTTTAACCTGGCGCCAAATAAAATTTGGAGGTTACAAGAGCATTGATTGTTTTCTTCTGGTATACGGTCATTTCTTGGATAGGATAGAATTAGAATAAAGGTGATATGTGATCGTCCATGATTTCTGAACCTTGTGATCCTGACATGGAGATGATTGCTTCTAATAATAATGTGGCTGGCCAGATAACCTTGAAATTAAAGCTTCTTTTGTCTGGAACATTTTCAGTGGTGCTCCAGATAAACATCTTCAGTGATTACCTGCTTGCTGCTTGTGTGAATGCGCCTAAGGCCATGGAGGCTGTCCCTGCACTGTGCAACCTCTTGCTATATTCTGATAGGAGGGCAAGTAACATTATATATTGATGATGGTTTCCTTGGTCATTTGTTTTATATGGGAAAATATATTGGTGGGCAGTTAATCATTATGGATGCTAGATTCTTGAATCTACTATTGGCCAATAAGTGTTGCTGTGTCTCACTCTCACAGTACCCCTGCACCAGCCATTGGAAATCTCATATATGGTCAGTACAACAACCTCATGTCCTCCGCGATGTATCAATATGCTTTGTGCTCCTTGCCTATGGATTCTTTCAAGCAAATGTACTTAGCAAGCATATTGCTGTTTAGTTTTTATGTATAATTCTAACTATCCTTGTCTCGAATAAAATCGATGCATGGTCCGACTGATTGAATAATATGGCCAATATTGATTGTGAGCATTCTAACTACCCTAGATTATTGTGCTTGCTCCTCTTCAGATCCTCTTAGATGGGTTACTCAGTGTGCTTAGAACTGTGCTCTGTACACTGTATAGAATTAATTAATTATATCTATGTTTGTTGACATGTGCAAAGTATATGAATCCCCTCAGGCTGGTTCTAAGGAAAGGCCTTGTTTTAGCACTCATGAAGCTTTGTTACGAGGGATCTGCTTGCTCGGAATGTAGTCTTAGCTGCCATAGATCATAGTTCTTCTGTTCCATGCCTGCTGGTTTTTTCTAAACTGTTACTTTTGTGAATAGGTTTCAGATAAATAACGCTGACGGCACAGAGGGAAGGCTAACACTTGTTGATGCTTTGGTCTATGCTTGCAACGAAGCTTCATTTGAAAGCTCATACATTCTGTCATTGGTGTATTTCTAATGTGGGGAAATGATTAATTATCCCCATGATTCTGTAATTCAATGTGGAAATTGACACGATCTCCAATATAACACTTTGACTTAAATTTTTCTGTAAAAGTATGTAATTTGAATAGAGAAATTTACGAAGTGTTGTGAAAGTAATTTCTAGGGGTTCCCCTTCATCTCCATGACTCAGCTCTGCACTTAGTTTACCGGGCATGTTTTGCAAAATAATGAAAATTTAGCATTCATCGAGACTGCTGGTTTGGGTTGGATGCTATGCATGTGGAATCTGGTCCAGCAGTTGTGATTGTACTTTGTACATTGCCTCATTTTTGGCTTGATTGGAGCTTGGTGGTAAAATCATATCGAATATTTCTGTTGAGCCCTGTGTCTGTGTGGCATATTTCAAAAGCACAATGAGCTAAGCATTTCAAATTAATATAACCCGTAGCTGCTAATTGGAGAACACACCCGGATGCGCCGCCGTTGCCTCTTTGCCAGTTGTCGGACGCCCAACAGCCCTCCCAGCTTTGGCCACCGTCTTGATATCCTGACAGGCCGCTGGCTCATGTGTCTCGGCCCACTAATCCGGGTCCATCTTCAGGCTCGTTACAGGCCGCGGAGTGCGGACCTACTAGCACTCGCTAGTGTGTGGGGGAGGAGGTTGGCCGGTAAAGCTAGGGAAAAAAAGTCCAGTTTCGCCCCCCAACTTTTACGAAAGTCCGATTTTGGTCCCTCAACTCCAAAAACCGGACAAAAATAGGTCCTCAACTTTTCAAACCGTGCAGATTTCGTCATTTCGGCGGGTTTGGACGGTGGTTCGCTTACAGTAACTCCGGTTTTGCTACAGTAACCGTAGTTTCGTTTTTCTCTTTTCTTATTTATTTCGGCTGAATCTTTTCAAAAAATCATAGTAAATCAGAAAATTCATAAAATAGAAAATCAAATTTTGTTGGACTCCACATGAGTAGAACTACGCAATGAATATATAATATGATATACTTTAGTATAAAGTTTTTTGCTAGAAGGTTTTGCCTTTTTTTTTCTTTTTTATTTATTTCAGCTCAATCTTTAAAAAAATTTTAGTAAACTATAAAAAATCATAAAATTGAAAAACCAATTTTGCTAGACTCCACATGAGCATATTTACACAATAAAGATATATAGGTGTACTATTTAATTTATTGGCCAGTGATCCATCGATCGGGTTCACGCTTCGTGTACATAAACGCCGAAGCAAGACAAAGAAACCTAGCTAACCTAATATTTAAAGAGCTACAAGAAACTACGCATCTTTGTGTTATTGCGCGCTCATGTGGAATCCAACAAAATTGAATTTTTATTTTATAATTTTTCCCTGTAATTTACTAAGATTTTTTAAAGATTGAGCCGAAATGAATAAAAAGAAAAAGGCAAAACCTTCTAGCAAAAACTTTGTACTAAAGTATACCATATTATATATTCATTGCATAGCTCTACTCATGTGGAGTCCAACAAAATTGATTTTCTATTTTATGAATTTTTCTATGATTTACTATGATTTTTTGAAAGATTCACCAAATTTTTAAATAAATAAGAAAAGAGAAAAAATGAAACCAGAGTCACTGTAGCAAACCGGAGTTACTTGTCAGAATAAAACCACCATCCAAACCCGCCGGCGACGAAAAATCGCATGGTTTGAAAAGTTGAGGGACCCGTTTGTCGGGTTTTGGAGAAAGGGACCAAAAATCGACTTTTCGCGAAAAGTTGGGCGACCAAAAGTAGACTTTTTCCTAAAGCTAAAGACGTCGTTTCAAATGGGCTATGATGGGCCTGCGGAGCCTATTCTTGTGCGGGAGCCTATTCTTGTGCGGGTTGGTAAAGACGTCGTTTCCAGTGGCAATTCCCCGACCTCGGCACCTCGCCCGCCGCCGCGCTCTCGCACTAGATTCCTCATCTCCTCCAACGCCCTTACCTCGCCGCATCTCCTGCCCCGATGCACCGCCTCTTCTCTACTTCTAGACCTCTCCTCTCCTCTATGGCGTCATCTCCGTCTCGCTGGTGGCGGCTCCCACTCATGGCGGCCCTAGATCCACCCGTCCGTGGTGTTTCCCGGTTTGTTTTGTTTTCTGATTCTAAAGTTTGCGCCTTTAGTTGGTTCCTATATATAGGTTTCGATCTGGATTGTATCTAGCTTTGGGTTTTGTATACTTAGCGTTCTTATGTTGTTTGATCTTTAAAACAAATGGGAGAAAATTCTTCTAATTGGTTCGACGTACTCCTGAAACAGAGAAAGAAAGTCCGAAAATACAAATCAATTTCGGCTTATATAATACCTTTACCATGCATACAGCAAGTTTGTAAAACAGCTCTCAAAACTGGAAAACAGCTCTCAAAACTACTGCCTAAGCAGATCAAAAAAAAAAAAAAAAAAAAAAAAGCTACTGCCTAAGACAGCATCTTCAGGTCCACCAAACTGAACCAATGAGCAGAAATGTATTATGTCTCCCGAGGCATTTGCCAGGTTGTTAGTCAGATGGACTTTAGCTTCCTCTGGTATCTCCAAAGTCTTCCAGTTTTGTGCTTCCTGAAACATGAACTTCTTCCAAGACCCATTCACAATTTCTAGCCAGCGATTCTTATTGGTCTTGTTGCTACACATTTCAACCCCTCCAGTTTTGTCATGAAACTCTTGTTTCATCTGCCGTGGACACAGAATACTCCAGCTTTGAAGCATTATTGCAATTTTCAAAAACAGTCTCACATCCTTTCATATTGTTCCCTGAAAACACATAGCATTTCTTACCTTCCAAACCCCCACAAGGCTGCTGCACTAAAAACATTACAAACTAAGAATTTTCTTATTGCTAAGCGAAACTTGTCCTATAGACAAAAAAAAAGGAGCACAGCTCCCTACCAAAAATATCTGAAAGGTGCCTCCACATCTGTTTGGCAACAACACAATAAAAAAATAAATGGTTAACAGAAGAGCCATCATCTATCTTCTTCCTAATGCTTAAATTGTCTCTAGTCACCGTTTGGTTCTTAGAATGTAGCCACAGAAAGAAATGAACTCTAGGAGGTTGTTTTAAACTCCAAGCAGCAAGTACATGAACAGGGTACCCCTGTATAAAGGGACTGTGAACAGTAGACACCACTAGAGTTGAACTGCCAATTTAGCTCATCCTCCTCTTCACTGAAGGTAATTGCTGAAACAATCTGAACTACTTCAAACCACTAATTAATCAACCTTTCATGAACATCTCTCCTAAAAGAACATTTCATATTGGTCCCATCTCATAACTCAAACATAGTTTTGGACTGCTCTTGGACTAAGCTCTACATGTCCTAAAATTGGATGGCTAAATAGAGGACCCTATCTAAGTATCTTCCCAAAATTTAACTTTCCTCCCATTTCCAATTTCCCTCTATACCCCATTTTAGCTGTTGAAGCAGCCCCATGCCACATTACACCATTGAAGAACTCAATGGAGCTACAAAAAATATTTGGCTTATCAGTATTATAACTAAGATCAATAAGTTGTTTACACGTTTTGTGACTATCAATGTTGTATATTTTAATCCAAGAAGCTAATAGACATATTTTCAAGTCTCTAAGGTTGGGTATACTCAAGCCACCATAATCTTTCAGCATAGAAATACTACCCAATTTACTTAGTGAAACTTATGATTACCTAAATTGCCATCCCAAAGACAATTTGCAAGATGGTAGTGGATAGTGCCATCTTATTTGTGTTGGATGCTGATATTGGATGCTCTTTGGTGATAGGTTTCCCCAAAGATCTCGGAGCATGGCCTGCGGC
Source organism: Hyparrhenia diplandra (assembly GCA_015847255.1). Classification (NCBI taxonomy): domain Eukaryota; kingdom Viridiplantae; phylum Streptophyta; class Magnoliopsida; order Poales; family Poaceae; genus Hyparrhenia; species Hyparrhenia diplandra. The sequence continues at coordinate 33,594 of JADLZK010001028.1, forward strand.
AATGGAGTAACAAGCGAGGAAGATTTGGGCAAACTAGATCGTAGACCACTCATACCTTCTGTCAAGGACATTATGATTTACCTGGGCAACGACTCCCAACGCATGATTAGTGTTAAGAATAGTGACACAATCGAGGAGTTCGTTGCGCATTATGGCTTTGGCCATCCTGCCAATATTGAAGCAGATGGGAGGAAGACAAGCGTGGATGTCATTTATGGTGATGAAGAAGCTCGTAGGATAAGTGTGGAGGTCACAGATGGCAAACAAGAAACATGTGGGAAATGTGAGGATGTTTTGATGGACACTGATAAAAGGGCAACCAAGGGTTTGAATGGCGAAATCATGGTTAGTGATGACAAACAAAACTTGAGCGGGGCAGAAGAAATCCCCCATTACTCTGTTGACAGGGTAGTCCCCCTTAATATACTTCCGTATAGCAGCCACTGTGATGGTTCTGTTTCTTTGGGACACAGATGAATGGAAAAAGAGTATCATATTGTGGATCGCAGCGAGAGTAAGTGATCAATATCTCATTCCTATTTATATTTGTTGAGTTAAATGCAACATAGGCCCCTAAACTTATAAGCGTGTGTCACATAGGCCCCCTGAACTTTGAAAATGCATTTCGGCCGCCCCTAAACTTCTAAGCATGTGTCACATTGGCCCCTGAACTTTCAAAAATGCATTTCTGGCCTCCTAAACTTGTCATGTGGTACACCATAGGCCCTGAATAGTGCTTTGGATATTTTTCCAAAAACGTTTTTTAGAAACCAACTTAAGAAGCAAAAAGGGGCACCTAGAGAGCTCAACAAATCTTAATATTTTTGTAGGTTAGTAGAGTGAATAACAAGAATGATAATGGTGTAAAACATGCTAACTTATTTAAAAATTTGAAGTATTGCATTTAGGAAATGGTCAAACTTATATATTCTATGATTTTTAGGGTATTCAAATGGCAATAAAAAGTCTAAAAAATCGTTAATTTTGAGATTTTGTATTGCGAAGCCTGCACACTTTTGGCCATGCAATTAAACAATGACCACCGTTTGCTTCTTTCCTACCACGCCGGAGAAACCCTCTTGATCTTATCTATGGCTTTAATAGCCCATGTAGGCAGGTCTGTCGCCATGGCCACATATAGGAGCATTGCAGTAAGTACAGCCTGTACCAGCACCGCTCTCCCGCCCGAAGTTATAAGATCCGCCTTCCAGCCCGCAGCTAATCTGCAATTCGGTCAATAATAGGCTGAAATTGCTCCTTAGTCAATTTCTTAATAGACAGTGGCAGCCCAAGATACTTGCACGGAAAGTTTAGCACCTCACAAGGGAGCAAATTCTGTATGATGGCCAGGTCCTCTTCAGCACATAATCCTGAAGCTTTCACAAACAGCTGTAGCAACTGCAGCATTAGATTAATATCTGCTGCAATAGGCGGAGAAAAAAATAGCCACATCATCCGCGTCTACAGAGACGCGGTGCTGAATGGGTCGTGAAGAGAGGGGCTGCAGCAGCCCAGCTTCAGATGCCCTAGAGACCATCCAGTTCAGCACGTCCATCACAAGAATAAAGAGCATTGGGGAAGCAGGATCCCCCGACGAAGCCCTCTCCTATGCTAAATAAAATCCCCAGGTGCGCCATTCAATAGGACCTGAGTGGAGGAATCCAGGTACCCTTTCCTACTTAAGTTGGATTTCAAAAGCGTTTTGGAAAAATATCCAAAGTTACTGTTCAGGGCCTATGGTGTACTACTGGATAAGTTTATGGGGGGGAGAAATGCATTTTCAAAGTTCAAGGGCCTATGTGACACATGTTTACAAGTTTAGGGCGCGTAAAAGCATTTTCAAAGTTCGGGGGCCTATGTGACACGCTCAAGTTTAGGTGTGGTGCATTTAACTCTTATTTGTTTTTATGACATTTTTCAAGCTATATAGCGAACTGATTTATCTTCTTCCAAATCTTGAGGTTATAGATGTCATCATGTCTTATACTACAAAATATCTCTATAATATTTCATTAATTTTAGCATGTTTTTGTACACTAAATGTTAAACATCTTGAAGCTCCCTTGCCTCTTCCCTATCTATGCAAATATTATAGGAAAAATATTTTGTAACATAGGGTATGATGTTATTATGTATCATGGGATAACTTAAAAGGAGGATTTCAGTAAGAGGTGACATTACCTGTTTTAGTTTCGTGGGCTGAAGTGTGGAAGTTTTCTTCTTGAATTGATTAGATATTGCTCTCTTTTCCTTTCGTTTTGCTTATAAGAAGTGGGAGAAGAAGTTTAGTGCAAACTTTCCAATTATATGAAAAGGAAATTTTCCAACCAAGATGTTCCCTTTTTCTGTACAGCAAGTATTCATCTACCGTATTACTATTACAAAATTAACTTCTTTTTGTGAAGCTTGGTTGGAGGCAATGATGTTATCAGATCCCACGGATTGCATCATCTATGATGGAACTTGCATCCTCCATCGACCTCGTCAGATGTTGCAAATTTTCTCATTAAAGTTGGCTAAAATTCCTGTGGATGCTGGCTCAGTAGAGTTGTATGGATACATAGCAGCGCGGGATAATCTGGACCCATTGCTGAATTATGTCGTAAATATTGGTAGGGATGATCCCATCCTCGTGGAGCAGGTGCGCATTAATAGTTATCTGCAATTCTTTCAAGGAATAAGTCTAGCTAACAGACCCAATCATTGAGGTTTTGTCTACTTAACCCCTCAACTATACAGAACCAGGTATTTGAACCCTTTAAAGTATTCAATACTGTATAAATCACCTCCTAGGTCAGTTGTGGAGACGGCTTTGGGCCAGTAACCATTTTGGATGCCATTTGTGTAAAACCACCTCAAAATCCTCCCCAAGGGATTGTTTATACAGTGTGGAATACTTCTGGGTCCAATGCCCAGTTTTACACATAAGGTTTTGGTAGACAAGCCTCAGTAATCAAGAGAGTTAGGTAGACTTGTTCTTTATTCAAACTACTTTATTCATTTCTACATATAAGTAAAAAATTATCACATACATATAACAGGTGAGATTCCTTTATGATTATTTGATGGGGATCGCATGCTTGATTAACCTGTGCTCTTGAATTAGTTAGTAGATGTCAGCTCACTTTGCAGTTTGCACTCTTGATTTCCTATATTACTTGAAACAGGATTAGTTTATGGTTTGCTGTGCCATAGTGGACATTCATTACGTTATGGCTCCCATGCAATTAGCATGCCCAAAAGTAGCGAGTATAATACTTATAAGCCACTAGTCTTAAATTGTGGAATGATGATAATATTTATCATGAACACAGATCAAAATTATTTTTTTAAAAATGTGCCACATAGTCCAAACAATCAAATTTCTTATCCTTTTGTTTTACACAAGCTTATGCAATTAATTATATGCGATTTGAAACAAAATCAAATAAATAGCGAGAACAATTTTTCCTCACTAACACTGTAGTGCACCTTTGTAACCATTCAATTTGATATGTGACAATGATCTTGGTCATCATTTGTTAAATATCCCTTTAATTAAATAGCTATACAAGTTGCCTCAAGAAAAAAATGTATTCCTACATTTACATATATCTTTCTTCTATATTAGGGGATACTAATAAATGACAATAATTTTGTAGGGTTCTCTCATCCATATGGCCCCTAAGCGGGGATCAAATTGAATGGCACTACTCTAATTGAATACGATATGAAAATCAAGACAGGAGAACATGAAAAGGATGATCTACAGCTGATTGATGGTATATCAGTCATAGACAGCATGAGTACAGACAATTGTAATGTATTCACATGTCGCATCATTGGTGATTGTGGTGCAATTGACATAAGTGCATCATGTGTCGACACTGCAGTTGAGGCGACCATAGAAGTTGTCATATCAGAAGTACAAGGCAGTTTTGCTATGTCTCTCGGCTGTTTTACCAGCGAGATAGATGAAGAGATCCAGCTATTTGATGGCACCGTTGTTGAGGCCCGTGGCTTGGGGAGGTCTGTGGTAGCAGTTGCTTTGGGTGATCCAATGGATTTGAAGTTCAAGGTAGGTTCAGAGCCTATAGGTTCCTCAGAATATTTCTGTTCCTTCAAGGCTCACAACCATGGAAGCGTCAGCGAACTGATAAAGACTGATTTTGCATCAATCTCCGTGAAGGTGACTTGGTCTGTTTTACCTTGCCGTTTTACATCTCTACAACCTTTGTTAAAAGCTATGGGCGTGGCAAGTGAACTCTTGAGAGTCTGAGAAGTAAGCAGACTAGGAGTTATTTCAGCAGAACTGGAAAACGCTAGCCTAAGTTAAGGCATGCCAAGTTGTCCAATTGTAAAAAAAAAGGATCAGGTGTGCCCAATTATTAGTGTAATA